>JAVHLU010000188.1:0-80365 GCA_036785755.1 Colletotrichum ledebouriae | reverse complement strand
AAAGGGCTAGAACTAATAGGAACTAGAAAGATAATAAATAATATAGCTCTACTTATAAATAGATAAGAATATTAAGAGTAAGCTTAAAAGATATATAGAATAATTCGTAGATCTAATTAAAAGAGATACTCCCTATTAGGCGTAGATTCGCTAAGAAATTACTAAAAAACGAGGTATAGGGTTATTAAGGTACTAATAGTAATAATAATAATACTATCCTCCCCGCTATACTCCTCTCCTCTATGCTCTACTCTATAGTCTTCCTATAACGGGTCTATACGCTAAGGGAGTTTTCTAAAAGTTATATAGCTAAGTCTATCCTATCCTATCCTAATATCTATAATCTCTATATTAACTTAAGTAAGTATAAAGTAATAACTTATTATTTAAAGAAAAGTTTTTAAAGCGAGAGTATTACTTATTTTAAGAAGCTTAAGCTAAGTAGTATAGAAGTAGATACCTCTAAAATCCTTAATCTAGGTATTAGGATTAATACTCCTATTTGCTTTTTCTAAGACTTAGATATACTCCTCTTAAATAGTAATAAGGGTATTAGCTTTACTAGGAGCGTAGTAACGTTTAAGATTAATAATAAGGCTATAAAGGGTTATATCCCCTTTAGTAAGAAGTTCTATATATATAAGTATAATAGTATTATAAGTAATAGTTTTTATAACTAGATAGTTAATTTATTTAAACTCTTAGTCCTCATAAGTATACTTAGACTCTATAAGGGGTTAGACCTGAGTTTATTTAATAAGAAGTTGCTATAATATTATTTATTTAAGCTAAAGAGGAAAAGGGGAAGTTTTCCTCTCTAGTAGAGATTTTACTAGTCTATAGGGAATAACTAGGTAAGCCTTAAGTAGGCCTTAGGTAGCTCCTAAAGGTAGTAAACCTAGGTAGAAGCCTAGGTAGGCTTAACCTAGGTATAGCTTATAATACTATCCCCCCTCCTAGCTAGTCCCCCCCTAGGTATAAGCTAGGTTATTATTATTATTTATAACTAGTCTATATAAGGCTTTATACTTATTTACTATAGCGATTTCTATAATAGCCTTTATAAGCTCCTAGGTAAGCTCTATATACCCCTCTTACTTAACTAAGACCTCACGCCTCTACCCTCGCCTAACTACTTTTTATCGCGCTATATATATCTCCTCTATATACTACTTAAATTCGCTATTATTAGCTATAATTAGTAGTAGCTAGGGGTCTATCCTTATCTATATAAGTAAGGGATCCTCTAGTACTCTCTAGAGGAGGTCTATATAGAACCTTAGGTAGATATTACTAGGTATATTTAACTTAATAATATATAAGCTTAGGACTCTAACTATAATATACTTATAATATAACTATAATAGCTTCTTCCTAAGCCTAGGGCTTTTATAATTAGCTATTAAAAGCTAAACCTTATTACCTACCTAATACTCCTCTATAGGTATCCTATACTAGTTCGTATTCTCCTTGCTATATTATTACGTAGTTATAATACTTACTTAAATAAAGTCTACTACCTCCTATAATCTTATTACTAAGAGAGTAGCTACTATATCCCTAGAGGGGGCTTCTTCTACTATATTATTTACTATAAGTATAGGGTTAGTATAGTACCTATATTCTAAGAAGAATAGCAAGAGCCTAGTTATATTACTAACCTTACTATAAAGTATTAGCTAGGTAGCAGGTAGGAGCTACCCCTAGTTATTCTATACCTAGGTTATAAATATACGTAGGATAGCTTATATCTCCTAGTTCTACCTCTTAGTATTACTATTACTCTATAGGTAATATATAGTACTTAATAGCCTCCTTATACTAATAAGGTAGTAGAATTTAGCCTAGAAGTAGCTTACCTAGTTAGACCCTAATAATACTATATAGGAACCTATAGAACTAGAAGTAGGAGGTAAGGAACTAGTAAGTATAAGCTTTTACCTCTATAATACCTATCTCCTCTAGTATTACTAACTTACCTAGCCTATCTACTATAACCTATAAGTATTAGCTAGTATTATCCTTTATAGGTAGTAAGTCTATAATAAAGTCTATTAAGAGGTCTAAGTATAACTAGGTAAGTACTAATAGGGGCTTTAGGAAGCCCCTCTTAGCTTACCTCTAGATATATATCCCTCTATAGATATTATAATTCCTTATAAATCTCTATACTATTTATAATTACCCTAGCTAATAGAATTACTAGCTTATTATTTCTAGCGTGCTATTATAGCCTAAATAGGTAGTTATACTTAAGTTATAGCTCTATTAAATAATCTTTATATAGAGCTCCCCTAGTAGGTTATTATTATCCTCCCTATTAGGTACTTATAGCCTCCCCTTAAACGTTAGTCTTCTCTAATTATTAATATTATACTTATTAATTTAAACCTTAGCCTTTATATCTAATAGGAAGCTCTAAAGCTAATAAGTAATTATATAGTATATAGCTTTATATATTATATCCTTCTTTATAGTTTCTAGCTATAGCACTTATAGTTCTAAGTTACTATTAAAAACTATAGTATCTAGGATATTAATATAGCCCTTCTAACTTCTCCTTACTAGGGGGCTAACTATAGGGTCCCTATAGGGGTAGGCGTAGTCTAGTATTAGCTATAAGACCCTCCCCTACTTCTACTCGTTATCTTACCCTTATAGTATATTCTACTCCCTCTAAGAGAGGGTATTAGGGGCTATTACTTCCTTATTAAGGTAGTATTTAATAGTAAAATTATATTAAAATAGCTCCTCTACTTACTAGCTCTAGCGCTCTATAAGGCGCTACTTCTTTATAAAATATTTAAGTTCTTAGTAATTAGTTAATATCTTAAAAGTAGTTATATTATATAGCTCTACTCTCTATATATATAAATAAGAAAGAACTACTAGGAGCTCCTTATTATAAATAGGGTAGTTATACTCTATAAGTAAGGGTTTCTATAAATAGAATACTATAGGATACTAAGTACCCTCTAGGTTAACTTATAAGAGTACCCCTCTTAATATAAATCCTAAATAGTTAGTTTTAATAATAATCTTATCTTCTAGACTAAACTAGTAGAATACTAGCTAGGTATTAAAAAGCTACTTAAGCTATAAGAAGGCTTATTTTTAATTATCTCTTTATTAGAATATTATATTCTTCCTAATAAGTAGTATAAGTAGTCTAATAATATCCCTATATTCTAGTATAAATATATTATAATAGTTTATAAACCCTAAGAAGCTCTAGACCCCCTTTAGAGAGGTAAGGGGTAACTACTTAGTAATTACCTAGAGTTTCTTAGGGTTATAAGAGAGACCTTCTCCTACTATTATAATAAACCCTATATACTTAACCCTCTTAATTAAGAACTTATACTTTATAGAGTTAAAGTTTAGACTTATATCTACTAGCCTCTAGAGAACCTCCTAGACCTTTCTCTTATAATCTTCTTTTATTCTATTAGAGTAAATTAATATATTATTTATATAAGTAGTAATAAAATTATTAAGGAAGTCCTATAAGGTATTATTAATATATTACTAGAAGCTAGTAAGGGCGCTAGTTAGGCTAAATAAGTAAACTACTTACTTAAATAACTTATACTAAGTATAGAATATAGTTATCTCCTAGTACTCCTCTACTACCCTTAACTTATAAAAAGCTATTATTATATCTAGCTTAATATACTACTTAGCTATACTTACTTAATATAGTATCTTAGAAATTAATAAGAGGGGGTAGTAGTCTTTCTTTATAATTATATTAAAAGCCTTATAATTAATATAGAAGCGAATTCCCCTACCTAGCTTCCTTATAAAGAGTACTAATACCCTAGTAAGTAAGCTACTAGCCTTAATAAACCCCTTATCTAGGAGGTTTTATAGGGGTTTTTTTAATACTAATAGCTCTTCTCTTAATATACTATAAAGGGGGCCCTAGGGGAGTAGTAGCTCCTTTCTATTAGGTCTTAGTATAAGGTTAATCTAGTAGTCTACCCCTAGTTACTTAGGGGGTAGTAAGTAAGCCTTATTAGGGTTAAATAGGTTAGGAAACTCCCTTAAGACCTAGTTTAGTAGATAGTATTATTAATCCTCCTTTAGTTTTAAGTTTAAGTCTTTCTTAATATTAGATAAGCTAATAGCTTATACTAATACCTTTTTAATACCCTCTTAATACTTACCCTATTATCTTATTAGGTATTAGTAGATTATAGAGAATAAGGGTATATTAAAGAACCTTATAGCTCTTATTTCCTTTATAAAGGGAGTTTCTTCTTAATCCTCTAAGTATAGCCTAACTTATCCCCTCTTATAGTATACTTAGTAAGCTATAGTATTATAAATAACCTAGCTCTATTCTATCTAAGAGCGCCCTAAGAGGATATTAGGGTCTAGGCTATTAACTATATATATAAAGATATACTAGGTATAGCTACTTATTTCTAGGTTAAACGCTACTATACCTAGCGTATTACTTAGTAATAGTCTACTAAGTATATACCCTCTTATAAGTTAATATCTCTTTTTAATATATAGAAAGTAGAGGTATTAAGCTAGGGAAAGGTTAATTATTATATAGGTATTACTCCTAGTATTTACTAGGGTATAAGCTAGATATCCTCTATTAACTCTAACTTAAATAATAATAAGCTTATTATTAGCTAGTTATTCCTATTTATATTTTTCTTAATTTAATATCTCCTCTTTAGTAAGCTCTAGGGCCTAATTTCGCTCTAGAGTTAGTCTTTTCCTAACTCCTTATCTTTTTTTAAGAAGTTAGTTACTACCTAGTAGTTATTTATAACCTTATAATATATTATTTCTTCTTTTAAGGTTTTTACTTTTATAACTCTAGGTAGCTAGTCCTCCTTATTAGGGTAATACTAAGTAATATAACCTCTAGCTCTATAAGTATAATAAGTATAGGGGTCCCTTATACCCTTCTAGAGTTATTAGTATTATATTAGGGAAGTACCTAAGGAGGATCTAGAGTTTTAATAGTTATAGCGTCTTACTTCCTTAACTTATAAGATATATATAGCTCTAGTTATATAAGTATCCCCTTTAATATCCTTAGTAGTAGGTCTCTAGTAGGTTACTAAGTAATTACTAGTAACCTTCTAGTGCTCTACTTTCTATATAATACTCTAGACCTTTAAGAGCTAGCTATTATAATTAGCTAGTAGATTAATAGTAATTAGCTAATTCCTTAGCCCAGGGGTAAGGGAGGCCTCTAGAAATAAGATCTAGACTTAGCTAAGCTAGTTTATACTACTTATATTAGCTAGTATCTATTTAAATTTTAATAAGAAGGTTGCTAGGGATTTATTCTCTTTCTATTAGAAGGTTTATAATTAGGCTATAGCTTATAACTAGATATTTAGGTCCTTATATATCTAGTTTAAGTAAGCTATAAAGTCCTTAGGGTTATATTTCCCCCTACCCCCCTTAGCTCTATAGAAAGTAAAGACTACTTACTAAGCTATAATATTTAAGTAGGAGTTAATAAGGTATTATACCTCTATATCTATAGTATAGAACGCCCTATCTATAGTAATCTTATACCTTATTTATTATACCTAAGTAGTATATTCCTTTTAATTACTTAAAAACTTTAGGAATAGGGGTAGTAACCTCTAATATATTTTACTAGGTATTACTAGTACCTTACTAATAATACTTATAGGGGTTTATATAGCTATATATTAGCTATTCCCCTACTTAACCTCTTATAATTATTACTAGAGGGACTTTATTACTACTACTAAATTAGCTTATAATAGCTTATCTTAAGTTTTAGCTATATTACTATTAACTATCTTACTAACTAATAAGGAGTAGCGCTTAACCTATTATTATTATTATAGTAATAAGCTTAAATATATAAGGGGTTAAACCTAAGTTTATTTAATAGGAGGTTATTATAATATTATTTATTTAAGCTAAAGAGGAAAAGGGGAAGTTTTCCTCTCTAGTAGAGATTTCGCTAGTCTATAGGGAATAACTAGGTAAGCCCTAGGTAGGCCCTAGGTAGCTCCTAAAGGTAGTAAACCTAGGCAGAAGCCTAGGTAGGCTTAACCCGGGCGTAGCCTATAATAGACTCTTATATAATAAGTAAATAAAAGTGCTCTAGGTATTATTCCTATATACCTATAGTATTCTTATTAATTATAACTAGGGTAGCTAGAGGCTAAAGGGGTTATAATTTATTCGTTATTTATATCCTAGTAGTAGACTTAGGAGTAGTCCTAGAAGTAGTATTAGTAATAGCCTCTTTTAGAGCCTCTTAGTTAAATAAAGCGATATATTAATTATAAGCGCTCTTTTCTTATATATACTAAGTATTAATATCCTAGTTTCACTTAGTAATATATATATTAAGAGTTAGGGTTTCTAACGAGGTCTTATATAGGTATAAAGGTCCCTTAAGGTTATTTAAGTTAATATACTTTTAGACTCTAGTAGCTTAGGCTTTAGCTTAGATTATTATATACTAAGTAGTAAAGTCCCTATATATAATTAGATAGTATAATACTACTATAGTAATAATAGAAGATATTATAATTAAGGTTATTTAGAAAGAAAGGGTTTATAGTAATAGAGAATAGTATATAATTAAGAGTAAAGAAGGAATAGGAGAGAAGAAGTTTTAATAAATACTTTTTAATAATAAAGGTATATTTTAAAATAGTAATTAGGGGTCTAGTTAGAGCTAGGCTTATAACTATTAAAAAACGTCCTATAGGGCTATATTTATAGTTACTAAAGAGCTTATTCTATTATAAAAAGAATAGCTATAACGTAGTTACTTATAACTATAGTAAGAGGAATAACCCCTAGAAAAAGGTCGCTCCGGAGCCAACGTTAGTCACGTGCCGCGCTAGGAATGGGCGATGCTGAAGGCATCACGACATTTCTAGAACAAGATGATCTGGTCCATTGTTCCGAATGGCTGTCGCTGAGCGTGAGCCAGCTGGAAGGCTGTGGAGGTCGACCATGTTAACGAGAGGGTGATGTATTTAAATTGAAATTTGGCACCGGTCAAAGTGAGAATTTCGCTAGTCAATAGCAACACTCTGATGAGTCCAAGGCACTTTGATAGCATTTCACCTTTGTTGGATGACGTCGTCCGGCAGAGCCACTCGGGGGCATCGGATGAGGCCTTTGCCGCAGTGGCCTCATGGCGCGGGGTATGCGCCAATCTCCCCGCGCTCCGGAACGCGGGGGAAGGGTGAAGACCCGGCATGTGGGGTGGGCATTAAGTGCCGCAATGCAGCAACGCACGGCAGGTTGTTACAATAAGCCCCCAGTCATTGGACCTACAAGTTGTAATTACCCCCATGTGGCTGAACATGGCGAAAGGCACTAGAAGTTGAAATACTTTCTGTATGGTGCGGTTTAGAAGTCGCTTATCGTACCGCAGTCGAGTGAGTTCAAAGATTTACTATACCCCAGAACCATGCATAGCAAGCCTTTGAGAGATTTCCCGAAAATCAGCTCGAGATAAGAAAGGCCCATTTTCATGTATGTTCCGTAAGTTTCAGTTACTTCGAAGTTGTTATCTGAACAGCACCCAAGGCCCATAACTTCCATTGCTCCTCAATCTGATAGTCGACGGCATCCACACAAGGCCATTCTAGACTTTCTGCCAGCTTAATGGCCCGTCTTCACCTGGGCTCAAAACACATGTTCAACAAGGCTCCTTTCCCCGGTCTCGACAGAAGGTCCTCCAGTGACTTCGACTCCCTATCTTTAACATGGATGAGTTCTGGCGCAGGTGACAGACGTTGCGAGTCACGGACAAGGTCGGCAACCTTTCCTTCATCTCTATTCAGTATATAAATGACAGATGCCTTGAAACTTGTGTGCAGTGCGTATACAGCGGCACGACTTGCTGCGCCCGCACCGATGATCAACGCAGGCTTGTCCAAGAGCCGGCCTGGCCGATCTCCCTTTTCGCGCAGACAGCCTTTGACCCCGAGCCTGTCGGTATTGGTTCCACGAGGCGTTTCGACGCCGCGGTAGACGTTGTTGCAGGCGCCGATAGTCTCGGCGAGGTCGTCGAGGGCGTCCAAGAGGGGCATGATCGTCTTCTTGTACGGCATCGTGACCGACCACTAATCCAGCTGTTGACTCTTTGTCCGCCGGTGCTAGGAGGTCTTCTATTGTCGCATACTCGGTGGCGAAGAAGGTCCAGATTTGCCGCTTTGACTCGCATGAAGTAATGACTCTTGTAGATTCCAGAATCATAAATCATGGTATGAAAACCCCGCTCAAGTAAGAATGACTTGGCCAAAGACCTTTGCCGCCGCGTTACCGGAGCCAATCGCTTCCCACAGAATCACAGGACCGGTCAAAGTAGGAACCCTGTGGGCGTGTCTGATGCTGCAAACAAAACACTTCTCTTACAATTTCCGCAAATACGGTAAGTGCCTGTTACCTGAGTTAATATGACACGGTCTAGGAATAGCCTCATTTTCCCGATAACAGAATTAACATTACTACTCTAACTTTACCAGTCTAACATTACCAGTCTATCTATTCACTTGAAAAAACTGCCCACAACGAAAACCTTGGGGTCCGGTCCTTCTCTATCTCTTCCCAGCAATCCTGGTATGCTATTGTATCATCTAAGTCGGTGTCTGTTTCCTCTTTGCACCCTGTCCCTTCGGCACTCTCACAAGCCAGTAGAGGCCGCATGCCGCAACAATGTTGAACCCAACGTAAACCCAAAGAAGCCCAAAGTTCCTCCAGCGTTGGTCGTACTTGATCTCAAAATGCGCGAGGTAGTCGTCCGTCGTTGCCATGCGACAGTATCCGCAAACATCGGTTGCCGCGGCGTCAACGAGGTATCCGCCCGCCGCCTGAACAAATGGGCCCATGAAGTCGCCACAGGTCATGTTCGACGGCACCGGTACGTGCACAATTTCCTTCGCGGTGCAAACGACCTTTGAGCCGTGTAAGCAGGACGAAAGAGCCCCAGACGCCAGATACGTCATCGGACTGACGTAGTACATGAAATCGCTCCAGATGGCAGGCAGGTCGGTGCGGATGACGCCGATGCCACAGAAGGACATGCAGAGGATGGAGAAGAGACTGGCAGGTACGCTGGCAAGGTCTGCACTCTCGATGGCCACGATCGCTAGCTGGGAGAAAGTGCTCGTCCACAGGAAGAACATCCACATGAAGAGAAAGACAGTGAAGCCGCGGATGTTGACGTCTTCTGGGGTGGTGTTCCGGGTGAATCCCGCCGGGTAGTACCAGCAGAAAAAGAAGATGGCTGCTGCGATGGTGTTCCAGATTAACTCGATGGCGACATTTGACAGGAGATAAGCTGCAGTATGTCAGTTTGTTGCTTTCAGAGCTGAACAGGGAATCGCCTTACTTGTCCAGCGGTAGACTCTCGACGGCCTCTCTCGCACTTCGTATAAAGCCCTTTGCGGTATGAACATGGGCATGATTTGTTTGCTGAACTCGTTGACTGTCGTCAAGCACATGAAGAAAGCATAAAGCTGGTTCTGCAGTCCCTGAATGCTGTTGTCTGACTTGAACGTGAACCCGATGTAGAGACCCTGTGTCACCGTTAATATTCACTCTTCATACCGAGATGGCCGACTCACAATCAGTGCGGTCAGAGTGAGCTTCGACCAGATGTATACTGGTGATCGCCAGTAATGCTTCGCAGTGCGCAAGAAAACTTGCACAAACTGCGTCCAAAAAGAAGTGACAAACTCATCGTGCGACGACGGGCTTTCTTGTGACTCGTTGCCAGACGATGCCGACAGTTGGCGGAGAAGGCGGAGTTCGTGTTTGACATCATGGTATTCTGGTGAAGATCGCCAGATGTCGAACCAGTTGGGCCCGTCTTCGGAGAGGGTCGTGACCTGAAGCATCCACTCGGCCGGGTTGGCATCAAGAGGGCAGGGAGGAGCCCCGTTCCGCTCCAGGTAGTTGATCATAGTTTTGGCATTCGCTCCGATGTCTGCAACAGTGTAAGCCAGAGGTCGGTCCAGGAGCAGAGAAGCTACTTACCACCAAAGTAAACCGTCTTGCCGCCCCGCTGGAGCAGAAGCAGCCTGTCGAAACGAGAAAACAGCATCGCCGAAGGCTGATGGATGGTGCAGAGGACCGCCTGACCGCTCTTGGCGAGCTTCTCGATCAGATCGCAAATGGCCCACGACGTCTGCGAATCAAGACCCGAAGTGGGTTCGTCGAGAAACACGAGGAGCTGTGGGCGCGCGGCTAGCTCGACGCCTATTGTGAGCCGTTTGCGCTGTTCGACATTGAGACCTTGTCCAGGAACGCCGATCACTGCGTCCACAAAGTCGCCCATATCCAGCAGGTCGATGACCTCGTCGATATAAGCCAGCTTTTCTGCTCGAGGGATTTCCGCACTCTGCCGCAACAATGCGCTGAACTCGAGGGCTTCTCGGACGGTCATAGTATCCATGTGGACGTCTTGTTGTTGGACGTATCCGACTCGGTGAGGGAAGGACTTGTCGGTAGGTTGACCATTCACCATGGTGTCGCCAGACAAGACGCCCATCGTCACACGTGTTGCCAGGGCGTCGAGAAGGGTCGTTTTTCCTGCGCCGGATGCGCCCTGTGCCACACAATTAGCATTCAGTGTACAGGGGAGCAACTCCAGAGAAACTAACCATGAGCGCGGTGATAACGCCCGGCTGCACCCATCCGTCAATCTGATCCAGGATACGCCTGTCTTGCCCCTTGATCTTGACGTCGTAGCAGATATCTTCCCAGTGGAAGATGGGCTTCCCGCACGCACTAGGTCGCGGTCTGTCCTCGGACGCGCGCTTTTCTGCTGGCATAGAATCCACCTTTTCAGTCAGTGGAATGTCCTTTGTTTGGTGCTCCTCGTCCGAACGATTCTTCTCAAGAGCAGCTGGCACCTTCCCCCGCCGAAAGACGAGGACCTCGCCCTCGCTTTTGGGTGGCTTGGCAAACTCCGCGGCGATAACGTATACGATGAAGAAGAACACGATGTAACCACAGAGAATACCAAAGTTTCTGCGTCCGGTTAGACTATAGCCCTCGAATTCGATGATGCTGACGTACCTCCACTTGTGGCTGTTGTAATATTCAAACGTCTCCTCGATGTATCGGTCGCCGTCAATCATGTCCGACCCCGGAACTGCCCCGACGACAGCGCAAGTTCGCCCGCTCAAAGGCAGGTTGTCGTAACCGGGCCCGGAAGGGACGAGACCGTCACACCGAAACATGCGACCGTGGAACTCATTCGCCATCAAAGCCTCGAACGCGTACGAAAGGGGGTTGATGTACCCCATCCACCGCGACCACCCTAGCATGTAGGTTGTTGGTACAGTGAAGCCAGCGTACATCATTACTCCGATCGTAACGAGGGTGACGGGTACCATGGCCTGGTGAGAAGTCCTCGCGAGCGATGCCATCGTTCGATAAATGCCGGACATGGACAGCAGCACGGCGAACGACACGAGACAGAAGAAGAAGAACGGCCCTGCTTCGCGATTGAGATTGGCCATGAAATAGAGAGACGAGTTGAAGGTGAAAACATTAGTGATCTTGTAGGGTAGTTCGATGATGTAACTCGAAATAGCCTCGGCGGACTGATGATAGAGCGCGTAGCGATTGTGTTTCTCGACGACTGGTCTTTGGGCGTAGAGGGTAAGAACCTCGGGAGACGTCAGCTTCAGAAGGGTACGAGGTATTGCAGGCTGCATATCGGGTGATAATGAATGAGGGGGATATTTGGGGTACTGACTTCCATCTCGCTTGCAAAAGCGTTGAATAGGAGAGCGAAGAAGATGAGACCACCGCGATAGTAGAACGTGCTGGAATCGGTCTTGAGATTGAAAAACGCGCTTCCAAGCACGAGCCCTACAATGATGTTGTACACAAGCGAAGAGATGGTGAAACCAGGGTCCGCAAGCAATCGTTTCCATCCTCGCCAAAGACAAAGTTTGACTTGTTGAGGATAGGTAATCATGTACGGCGACTGGAGTCGTTGAAGAGAGCTCCTCTCCGCCTTGATACTCCGCTGGAATTCCTCAAGTCGTTCCTTGGCTGGATGGGCCTTCTCGTAAGCGGCTATGTCAGCCATGAGGGCTGCCCGGTCTTCCGAGGCCTTCCATCTCGCGGCGAACTCGTCTGGTGTTCTGGGTACCTTATCTTCATACCCGGGTTTGGTGCGTCGTTCGTTTGGTGAAGTCATGGAAGTAAGGAAATCGGGTGTGGTCTGCCGGTCGGGACCTTGGCCGGTCAGTCAGAGGCTTTCTCGGGGGCAAAGGGTTAGACACACATAGAAATCCTAGGTTTTCAAAATACAGCTTGGCTTGGTCGATTCTTCCGAAGTAGATCTGACGACCTTCGTACAGGACCGTAACCTTATCAAACAACTGAATCTTGTAAGCATCCTGACGTGAAGATACATCCGCTTCATCCCAACTTACATCATACGCAGACTGAGGCGCTTGGTAAATCGCAACCACGGCTGCCACGTTCAGAAGGTCCGCTTGGGTGCGGATGTTCTGGCAAAACGTAATGGCGTTCCCGCTGTCGAGGCCGCGAGTGCTGTTATCCCAGCACTGGAACTTGGCGCCTGTGAGGGCAGCTTCGACGATGCTCACACGCTTCCGCTCACCTCCCGACACTCCGCGAATGTAGTCGTCGCCGACCTTTGTGTTGACCGTGTGCGTGATGCCGAAAGCCGCCATGAGCACGTCGCGCATGATGCGAGCGTACTGCTTGTCCGTCAGCCCGGCGGGCACCGATGTCGGCACGCGGGCTCTGGCTGCGAACTCGAGCGTGTCGCCGACTGTGAGGGGCGCTAGGTGTACGTCGACTTCTGCGTTATAGAGGACGTCGCCGCGAAACCACTTGTGCATGTGCCCTGGGTCAATGCCTGGTCTGGAGTCAGAATACGATGAAGAATGACTGTTTTCGGAGGAGAAGAATACTTGCCCCGAAAGTTCATGTACGAATCTTGAGACACGTTGAGGCCCTCGGTCTGACCAGCCAGCGTCTTGAGCAGCGTCGAACATCCTGATCCCGGCGGACCTAGCGCAAGAAGCATCTCGCCCGGCTCCACCAGCCCCTCGAAATCCCTCAATATGTCGATGCGACTCATTGTTCTGCCCGTCGCGAGGCCAACGAGGTTAGAGGCCACGCTGAGAGCGATGTTTCCCGCGCTCTTCTGGTATTGTGTTCTGGTGCTGTACCCGAAGACGTTCAGATTCCTGAACGCAACGCCTGCCAGTCTTCCTGGCGCTGCGCTGGGATCCGACTCATAGAGCCTAACGAATGCCTTCGTCCAGGCCACGGTATCGAAGTTCGGGGAGTTGGGGTCCAAGGGGCTGTTCTTGGGTGGGTTGAGAACGTCGTGTTGGTTATGGAGGCTGTGAGGCATCGAGGCTGCAGTGACCTGTCGAGCCAGGTCCCCGATCTGTCGATACATGTCGTCCACAGTTGTTGTTGCTGAAGAATCCGAATGCCCCGCGAGGGACGCCGGTGAGTGGCTGGTTTCCTCAACCATGACCATGTTTGCGTTGCCAACCAAGATGGCTCCTGCCACAGGGTGCTTGGGCTCGGAATGTCGCGTAGACGAGTATGAGCAAGATTATTGAGAAAAATCCTATTGCCTAAAGCTAGGAAGTTTCCATTATCGCTCAGGCTAGCGGCCGTCCAACGCTGAGAAAACCTCAAGACTTATACCAACAGTGCTCATTATGCTCGACTGTTGTCGGCCGTCCGCGGTAGGCCGCCGTCTAGGCGAGCTTTCGCGCCACAACAGCATCAAAGTCATGGCTGTATTGGCGAATCCAGCAGCCCTGCAGGGTTCGATCTCCTACCGAAGATCCACCCTGACTCAAGCAGTGAAAATGTGGACTGTTCGTCTGAAGCATCCTGCTTGGTTCTGCCATCCGGACTGGGTGGTGTAGGCACGTCGGACGGCCGCGGAGTGCCGAGAAGAGAGACAGCCATCAGCGAAGAAGTGGGGCTTGAGTGCCAGAGTGGGGACGAACTCCCCCTTGACCGTCTCGTCAAACTCAGATCTGTGTGCGTCTCCTGGGACACCCCCGTTCATGCAAGTTCATCGGAATTACGCCACTCCGGCATGCTGGATCCTGCGCTGGTACCCACCGAGGCTGTCTGCAGCCTTAGGCTCCCTGGGCGACCAGTGATCTCGGGCGAACACTGCCTCCGACGGGGCTTTGAACACGGTCGTAATGTGACTGGACTGGAAGAGGCCCGGCGGCGACGACGATCTCCGGGCCGTCGGATCCACCTTTTGCCCATCCGATCACCGGAATTACTGAAGCTTTTCCCACTGTCCTTTATTCAAAGAAGACTCAGATTCAAGATCAGGTCTTCCGCGCAAGCATCGCGAGGTTGCTCGTCACATCGCGTGAACCATCTGAGGTCTACACAACTTCTAACCCACCATCCTATTTCGTCATCATCCATCCTCCGTAAAGATCATGAAACGTTCAAATCGTGTCCATTAGTCCAAGCATCATCAGTCACGACCACCCCACCTCTCCGCAACACGAGAGGTAAAGAAAACGCCAGCCGCCAACAGCGTAAATCCCGGCGCAAACAGGAGGAGGATTGCCACCACGACCATGTTGGCAAAGAACTCGGTGGAGGCAAAGGGCGGCGCCCTTCCGGTGAAGCCGGGACCCATCGTCCTCACGGTAACTTTCGTTTGCGCCTGCTGTTTCTTGTCCTTCGCCAAAGTCCCGGTCCGTCGGCTGCTCTCCGCCCCGGTCCGTCGGCTGCTCTCCGCCCCGGTCCGTCGGCTGCTCTCCGCCCCGGTCCGTCGGCTGCTCTCCGCCCCGGTCCGTCGGCTGTTCTCCGCCGGGTGCTGCATGTCACCGAGCGCGTGGAGAACGTCTGTCACGAGCGGCTTGTGCTCTTCGTCCGTGACGATCCCGTCCAGCCATGCCCGTATGTTGTCGTCAGGATGTGTTGCTTGGGCGTCGTGCCCCCGGAAAGGCATCGAGCGAGCGCGTTGTTGTGGCTCCATCACGTATTCGAAGGTGACTGTCGTGCGGTCATCCTCGAAGAGAAAGGAGCAGCCGTCTAGAAGAAGCCTTTTAGTATCCGGTGCCTGATGAGATAATCTGGTGCGAGGGTGGGTCTTACCAAAGTGGTCTACGAAGTTCATGTCCAGCACTCCAAGTTTGATTCGCTATCAAGCTGTGTAAAGGTCCCGTCCAACTTGACGACGCGACAGCCAGGTGAGGGAAGGATGTTGGAGCAGCATACGACAAGCGGCAGGAAAGCTGGACTCGTTCTAATGAACCAGAGAGATTTCCTGTGTTGTTTATTGACACGCGCGTTGCTATGAGGGGGGCACCGAAGGGAGATGCGACATGACTGGAATGCTTCAATCAAACAAGGGGCGACTGATTCCCGTCAGCGGCGAGTTCCGGGACTTCAATACCTCGACCTTCATTCCAAGACCGTAGGCGAACGGCAATCGTATTGATCAGTGAGCGCTCGTAGCTCCGATTGAGGATGCTGATGTGTCCGAATGCAGTTTCATCACTCGAAACTTGGGATCACGTTTTATTGATTTTCAAGCTTATGGCTTTGAAGGGATCTGGGACTCTGAACATATGGCGATTCGACGTCTTTCTTGATGTCGGTGCGTTTTGTCCCTCAGGACGGCATCGATGATGAATCTCATGCAGTTGAATACGTGTAGTCAGCCGCGATGATTTTGGGTCGATTTTGGCGATGTTGAGGCTCTCTGTCACGAAAGGCGGGCCTCGAGGCATCCGTATAAGGAGTTGACCAATTAGAACCGAAGGCAGGGGCCTTTATTGGCCGTATGACAGATGCCATTTTCAACCAATGTCAGCTCATCTGTATGTGCCTGGGAGTCAAATGTTGGCCTCAACGACAACAGCATCTTCATAGTCAACGGTCACCACCATCTGATTTCTCGTCTCAAACTCATGCCATGAGTTTCCCATGACGGTAGAATCGCAATGGCAGACCATCTACCGCCCCTTCCCTGGGCGGCGCTCGGCTCCAACTTCACCTACATCCATTCCAACCCTCACGCGAGAGGCGTGACGGAACTCTTCCCGCGCCCCGGCCCAACCGTAGCCGAGGACATCAACGCCTTCATCCGCGCACTTGTCCAAGAGATCAAAGACCATTCCGTCCAGGAGCGGAGCAAATATCCACCCACCTACGACCCACCCGACGACCAAGACGTGATGATCGACGACGAGACCGTCCGGAAAATCACGCCCTTCTTCCGCAAATTGCATAAAACCCATCCGCATCGCTACCTCGGCGAAAACCGATGGGAACACGGTCTCGCCGACGACAACCCTTCATGTCGACATCCCGCAGAAGACCGGTGTCGATGCCTCATCCCGTACGAAGAGCGGCGGGCGGGGGCGCTGTCCCGGCCGCACCAGTACAACACCTGTTTTCAGTTCTGGGACGTTAACGGGGATGGGTTCCGTAGCTGGGAGATTGTGAGAACGCTGCTTGTCCATGGGAAGATGGAGCCTCTGCTGCAGTTATGCGCAGTCCCGTACGCTGATAGCGACGGGCAGTTTGGTTCGTGGTGGGATTTGTGCTCATGTGCTTGTGAAGTAAGTTGGTCAGTTTCCGTCCTTTCCACAATCTTCCTGATAAAGGAGTCTTTTTTGCTTGCTAACCTACCTATATTATATATAGTTCGGCGACGGGGCCACTTCCCACTTGTACGAGAAGACGGCAATGTCCTTCGTCTGTCTACAAATCCTGCGTCATCATCCGGACATCAAGAACGCAGAGAAACCAGGCATCGACTACCGACTAACTAAGATGTATCAGCACACGGTCAGACGAGTCACGAAAGACGAAGGTCTTTCAGACCTGCCCAACATCGCCCACCGCTACTTCTACGGCATCGGCGACGCCCAGTTCTTGTCGGTAGACCCGCAACCCAGAGACAAGGAACGGTGGGCCCACCTACCGACGACGGAACGGTTTGAGTTTGAGCAGTACTACCCAGAGGGGCTCGTGACGTATGCCGAGCTTCTGAGTTTCGAGAAGGTGGCCGAGTACCGAACACACGAGCTCGACATTGAAGCGGTTGGGCGAGTGTTGCGGAGGAATCATTTACCGTCGGAGATTATCGACGAGGTGCTGGATCTGGCAGAATATCGGCCGAAACGGAGACTGGAGGTCGACCATGACCCTTTGCACGAAGCGAATGTCGACGTGCTGGAGAAGTATCTCGAAGAATCCTGGGCTATCATGATAAGATGCGACGTGTTTGCGGGAGCCTTTGATGAAGAGATTTGTTGGCGGAGTATTCTGGTGCACACGTTCGAAGAGCTCTTCCCCGACCTCCCCACGAGGTATGTGCCAGAGATGGTACGATCAGATGACGTCGCAGTCGAGGAAGTAGCGGTGTTTGTAAGAGAACACATCCTCCACGACGATCCTTCATTCCAACGATGAGAGCTTTTCAGTCCCGATAAGCCTCCTCGGAGCTCCATTGACAGGAGATAAGGCAATGGAGAGTAAGCCTCTATACCTTATCCACACGGCTTCGATATATCTCAAGACCGCGTTGCCAAAGCAGGACGCAACAACCTTCAAACTTCCGCGGTGCTACCGCAGCGCAAAGTCTCTTGCCCTGAATAGCCCTCTCCATCTCGAGGCAGCAAAGGTCATCGTCACCGCCCGAATCATCGAAGACGCTTGTTTGAAGTATTAAGAGTCCTTATATTCAGTTCCCCTATGCAAGCATTACTCATCATCCTCCCCTTTAGCCACTACACAATACTACTTCTACACTCCTCCGGCACCATGTGGAGAGCCTCGTAGCCCGGGTGCATATCTAGAGACAGCCTGCAGCCGTCCCATCTTCAAGAGGCGAGGCAATTCTTCTTCTCTTCTGCAGCAAAAAAAGAGATTTCATCGTTGAATTTTGATTTTTGCGCAGTGTTGAAAAGTTTGGTCATTCCATCGTCCCAGTTCGCCCAATCCCAATTCCCAAGAAGATAAGAAAGTTTGAACAGAAAAGAAAACACCTTATTGCAGCAGCAGCACACGCGCGCGCGAAAAGGGGACTCAACAAGAGGTGGTCGTGGCAAGTTGTCCTCCATTTCCGCCCCCAGCCCCCAATTGTTTCCTACCCACCTATCCGTAGTTTCCTGTTGTAGAAGAAATTCGAGACAAAGGAAAGGGAGAAACTTTGATCGTTCTCGCGATTCATACATTGTCAGTGAAGACAGCAATGATAAATACAAAGGGAAGAATAAGGTGATGTGGGAACGAATGACCGCTGTGGATGCATCAAAACGCCTAAGGTATGTAGAACGCCCGAGCAGAACGACATGCGTTGTCTAAGGAAGCGAAGAAAAGATGCCCACAACTATCGTCAGTGACGAGGAGCCGGCTCGGGTTGCCAGCCGTTGATGTACGCCATCAAGCCCATACCTAAGATCACCACACCCAGCATAGATGCATAAGGGACTCCGGCCATCAACGCCTGGTCCTTGGCCAGCTTGCCTGGCGGTATGGTGAGCGGCGTAATGGTATTGGCGCGCGACAGCGTCGGCTTGTCGCTGAGGTCCTCCGAAGGAGATCCGGCGTGGATCGCCTGAGGCGTTGATTCATCGGAACCGTCTGCTTGGGCAATGGACGTAGACTTGAGAGGCCCTGCACTGCCGTTGCGTCGTCCACGTGAGCGTGATCGTGCGTTTTCCTCTGCCGCAGCCTGCCGTGCTTCCTCGTCCCTTCGAATCTGAGCAATCATTTCGGCGAGGGTCTTGCGATCGGCATCGCGTTCTGACTCTGCGTTTTCGCATCTTTGCCTCCAAGATTCCATCTGCTGCTTCAGATCGCTCATTTCCGACATCATGGTGTCTATCTTGGACTGGAACCGAGCGGCAATGTCCTCAGCACTCTCAGGTGCTGGCTCCTTAGCAGCGGGCTCGGCATCCGTCATCTCAACGTCTTGAGACTCCGAGTGTTCACGTGGAGGCTCGAATGCTTCCTCCAGCAGTGCTTCGGTGTCATGTTCCTTTGGCGCGCCGTTTGCCTCCTTCGACATGGCACTATCCTCGAGGATCTTGGTCATATCTTCAGCTAGCTTTCTTGCCTCGCGTTCCTTGCGGAGCATATCCTCCAAATCGCGAATTCGTGCAGTCTGCGTGTCCAAATCCTTCTTGGCATTATTCAACGCTTCGGTGAGTTGAATGATTTGATGCAAATTATCGCGGCCGACAGGCGACGTGGTACTGTTAGCTGCGGAGTGCGCCTTCGGTCGTTCGGTCGTGCCTCGCTTTAATGATGGAACGTCGGGCTTTTCGGGGAGAGGTTGCTGGGGTGGAGGAGCGGGAGGATCGGAGAATCTCGTCTTCCCATCAGGACGGAATGGCATGCCGTTGCCATTGGGTAATTGTTTCGGCTGCTCGGGTGCTTCCGGCTTTTCCAGGTCCTTCACATCCTCTTTGCCTAGTAGAGCACCAATAAACTGGCCGGTACGGGAAAGGTCTTGAGACTGAAGGCGCGCGTTTCTCATTTCGTTCTGCGGTTTTAATCAGTACCTGTGTATCAGTCGCGATTGGGCAATCACTCACGTGCAGCCTCTTCACGATATGCTCAGTGGTAATTGGCGCTAGCAGAAATCCGCGAGCAGCACCACCGTTCGCCTGCATGCCATTCATCGGTTGAGCTTGCATCACCCGGCCATTACTTGCCATTGACGCGTTGCTGCCTGTCCTCCCACGATACGGTACAGGTTGGGGCGCTGGCATCATCATGCCACCGTTGGCCGGGTCCAGATCTCCAAAGCTCATGTCCATAACGTTGCTGGAGGGGCTCATGAAACCCGAGTGCTCAACCTTGGCGGCAACCTTGTGGTGAACGACCGTCTTTTGGTCCTCGCTGACGATGTCGATACCGAGCTCGAGATGGTCTCCCGTCTGCAGTTCGTGGGGTTCGGATTCGCGATTCTCTTGCGAAAGACGGGCGCCGTTGACGAATGTACCGTTGGACGATTTTACATCTCTAATGTAGATCTTGCCCATGCGGTCTGCCCATATCTCGGCATGTTGCCTAGATAGCACCTTGCTGTCAAAGTAGCCATTAGTAGCAGTAGGAATAGTCTTCTGATTGGTTTGGCGACCAATTCG
Source organism: Colletotrichum ledebouriae (assembly GCA_036785755.1). Lineage (NCBI taxonomy): Eukaryota > Fungi > Ascomycota > Sordariomycetes > Glomerellales > Glomerellaceae > Colletotrichum > Colletotrichum ledebouriae. The sequence goes on along the minus strand of JAVHLU010000188.1, from coordinate 60,221 downwards.
GAGACTCTCAGGGTAGAAAGGCACCGAAATGGTCTTGCGCTCAAACGTGCCATTCAGAGAAAGCAAGTAGAGCACGGGCTGCCCGTTTGGCATCGGATCACCCATCGGCCTTGCACCGAGTCCCTGCTGCGGCGTCATCTGCGGTTGTCCAGGTGCCTGGTGCAACGACGTCGCGCCATTAACGCCGTTCATCTGGGTACGCATGACGGGTCTGCCGAACTCAGCTTGTCCTTCAGGCTTGCCAGCGGGCCAAGGGCCTTTGGGCTGGGGTCGCTTCCTGGACGCGGTGCTCCAGGAGCTCATGTCAGAGTTGGTGGACGCCGGGGTGCCATTTGGTTGCGAGTTGTTGGTAGCGACGGTAGTGGTGGAGGAGTTGGAGGATGTGGACGACACAGAGGAGGATGAGTTACTTCGTTGGAGCGTTTTTCGCGGCATGAACATGCCTCTGACGTCTTCTGGATTCATTGAATTCAGACTTTGTCCGCCATTAACGTTCCATGCCGGTCGGTTGAGTTGCTGAAAGCTGGGAGGGCTCGCGACGGCAGTCATGAGGGGTATGGTCGTCGAGGAATGGGCCGTGTGACAAAGAAAGTCGAACTAAGCGGCGGGCGATGGCGATCGAAGGGTATCGATGGCTGTGGTGGCAGGAGGTGGTGGTCTTGAGACGCCGGGGAGGTGTTCCGTCACCATTCGCACAGCAGCCCTTGGGTTATTTCAAAAGTCGCTCGGCGCTCGGCAGAAGTATCGTCAAGTAACAGAAAGGGCCTCGATAGGGCACGATAGGAGGTGGGAAGGGATGAGGCTGCGCTGGCAAGAAAAATCAAGTCAGCGATGATGTCGCGGCAAGGATAGGGGCGGCCCAGCCAATCGGGGCGACGCAGGCGGCCGGCGACGGGGTCGACAAGGCCGGATGGTCGGAGGGCCACATAAAACTGTAAAACAGACCAGGGAGGCATTTGTGAGGCTTGAGACGTACCTTCAATTGAAAGGGAGCGGGCGAAGGGGCGTGTTCGGCACCTTGATCGACGATAAGCAGACGTGCTCCGTAGGGGGAGGTGAAGTCGAATCTAGGATTTGGGAACGAGCAGAGGTCTCGCCCCCGTCTCGCTAAGCGCTTAGCGTGTGCACTGGGGAACCCGTGGACAGACCAAACAGCGTTCGGCAACACGCGCCAGAGCCGACATGGGCTGGAGGTGCTCCTCGTCTGCTGCTGGCAGTGCTGCTTCTGCTTTCTCAAAAGAAACTTTCCGAATTCGGCACCGCACGGCCCCGCGCGCGCGGCCGTCACTGTTCATGCAAAGAGATCTGTTGGTTCGTTCTACAGCGAAGAAGGTGAGAGAAAAGAAAAAAAGAGGTCGAGTACGACTAGAGAGGAGACGTGTTTGCTTGCTAATCTGATGGACGGGGCAAATGCGGTCACTCGGTCCTTCCCTGGCTTACTTGCCTTAAGGCTTAGGTAGCCGTACACTACACTAGAGGGGGATCCACCTGGACTGCTGTTCTGCCTTTCCGGCTTGTCGCTGAATTGGCGCTGGCCAACGGAGCAAATCGGCGCACGTGACACATTCTGTCACAGTAGGGGCTGATGTCATTCGCCGCAGACAGGGCACTGTAGCACTGTGCTGGCATGCACCATCTGAGTCGGCCCGGGAGAATTTCGATGTGGCTTGTGCGTCGGGTGACCGGGGCGTGACATCGATGTCCATATCCACTCTCCAATAAGAGCCCGGCTTGGAGCGCTAAGGTTACCCCACTATCGCCCTTGACTTTTTGCCGAAGAACTACCGTACCCAGGGTTGGATTCGTCCTAACCTAGCTCGAGTGGGCATCGGGAGGCTGCAGGCATTTGCGGTAGCCGCCGCAAGATCACCAGAACGTACGATTTCACGTTGAGCAGCAACTGAGCTCGAGTCTTGCTCTTTCTGTTTCCAGCGACTTTCAATCTCAATCAACATGCCTCCTGTTCCTGCGCAGCACGGCGGTGCCATGGGTCCGTCTGTCGCCGACAAGCGTACGATACCTTGCTTGCTGATCTCTGAGACTGGGAGCTGACCTTTTCGCAGTTAAGATGGGTGCCATGATGGGTGGCAGTATGTTCACCACCAACTTGCAATAGCTACGGGGAGAAAACTGACCCGGTTGTAGCCGTTGGAGCTGTCATGGGCTTCGTCTTTGGTATGCAAGCAAGCCTTCCTCTTGTCGCATTCTCGACTGATCACCGTGGGATTGTGTAGGCTCGGTCAACATCATGCGCTACGGTGCAGGCCCCAACGGCATCATGAGGACACTGGGACAGTACATGGCCGGTTCGGGAGCTACTTTCGGGTACGGAAACCTCTTGTTGCACTGCTCGACGACGCTGACACGGTCTAGATTCTTCATGTCCATCGGCAGTGTTATTAGATCCGACTCTTCTCCCGTCGCCGAAGCTGCCTACCGCGGCATGCAGCGGAGACCCATTATCATGTACGGCCCGGGATCCAACTTCGCGAAGCGTCAACAATAAACCGAGGCGTCCCGAACCAATCGAGTGTATATCATCATGTAGGAGCGTAAGAGGGGAGGGTATATGATGCTTCTGCACCGGCATCAACCCATATGTGTATAATAGGTGTGTTGGGCATATCACGACTACACGAGAAAAGTCACATCTCTTCCAACTCATTTCCAAGCGCCTTGAAGCGTGTTTCGGATGAAGGAAAGGAGAGAACCGTGGCCAGCTAGGACCCTCCAAGTGGCCCGCGCATCCCTGTTCGTTGTTCATGGGCCTGGGTAGAGCTCGAGCAGAGACCTTTTCGTTGGGATCTAGTCATACGAAGCCGTCCTGACAAGCTGAGGCGCCATGTTCGCTGAACGACTGCGCGGAAAGTCACGCGTTTTGATGACCACCGGGGGTAAGCGCTACGAATATCTCATCCATCCGATACCATTGGCAGTGCTCAGAAAAAGCTTTCGTTCCGGTAGCACACCGTCATAAAAGGCGAGGACACGATGGTTTCTACGGTTATCAACATCCTCACCACCGTGATGGGCGTTGGCGATGTAACGTCTCCACTGCGAATGGTTGCACTACGATGCGATCGGAAAGTCTGCATCGGACCAATAGAAGTCGCTACAATTCTCAAGCATTATCCGTCCTTACGTGCGTAAACTCGTTCGTTCACCCTAGCGTTCTAGTTCGGTCTGCCCTGCCAAGTTTCGACGGCAGTGTCGCTGTCTAAGTCCACTTTACATGGTATTCTATATGCATTGCACGCATGATGAAATCAGGGTCGAAGGACAAGAGAAACGTATATGACTAAGACGCTTTTGTCCTACCCACAACTTCCACCAAACATAACGAGCGTAGGACATCGCCTGCATCTGGCCCTTGTCGTCAAAATACATATAGATCGATGGGATCCTTCCTGACGGGTCGTTAGCCCTGTAGCCGAGGTCTCCAATCACCCGCGCAGCTAACGACCATGATTTGGACACATCATTATCAGGCAGTGGTTCTGGCCGGCATTTTTACCGTGAAGACCGTGGCGGAGACCTTTGACTACATGTAAGAAATGTTTCTCTCAGTACTTGGATAAGTCCCGATTGCGTCACAGCATAAACGTCGGCGACACCGCCGGCGTCACCGTCGCAAATCGTCTGACCGAGGACCCCGGCGTGAGCGTCCTGGTCCCCGAAGCCGGCGGCGATTATTCCGACGACGTGAATGTCCTTGCTCCTGGTCTATTCCCGGCCATGTACGGCAACGCGGAGTAAGACTGGGACTACAGGAACGTTCCACAGGTACGCCTGCCCAAGCTTCACAAAGACCCCAAGCTAACACCTTTCAGTCGGCCGCCAACAACGCCGCTTTGGCTCATGCCCGCGGTAAGCAACTCGGCGACCCTAGCGCCATGAACTTCATGGTCTGGACGCACCCGTCTCGTCAGGACATTAATAACTGGGGCGAGCTGGGCAACCGAGGTTGGTCGTAGGATGCGCTTTGCATCATACTTCCGCAAGTCAGAGCCTCTTACGACACCATCAACGCGGCAGACTCTTGACCTCCGGCTCGAATCCATCGATGAGAATGCCCACGGCAAAGATGGTTCTATTGGCCATGGGTTTCCAGAGCTGTAGGACCCTGTTTCAGAGGCTTGGCCTTGCACTCTCGAGAACCTCGGTTTAGGCGTACAGGCTGACCCTCGAGATGGCAAGGCTTTCGGTGGCTACATTCATACCCTGAACATCGCCGGAGGGACGAGGAGGTACGCTGCAATTGCGTATCTAGGTCCGGCTCGTCAACGTGCAAATCTGAAAGTGATCACTGGGGCTTCTGTGAAGAATATCTTGCTGAGCAAGAGCATAGGTGGGGTCTTTGCAACTGCTGTTAGCTGGATTGAAGGAAACGTACTTGAAGTATCCGGTGTTGGTGGCAAGCAACTGCATCAGAAACACGACATCCAGGTTGTCGTCGACAATCCAAACGTTGGCGAGAGTCTGCAAGACCATGCCTACGTACCTCTTCGGTAGGTACAACCAACAGCATCGACTGTTGTATCGACAGATATGCTCACATCCATGCTACAGATATGCGACCAAGGCTGGAATTCCGACCACTGAAGCTCTTAACAACTCGACATACTTCCAATAACAGCTTGATCTCTATATCCAGAACAAGATAGGCCGTCTCTCATCCACGAGCGCTATGGCTTCGTTACTGTCGCTCAAGCAGGTCGTTTCAAACCTCAGCCTCAACACTTCGATAACGAAAAGCCACGACCTGACCCTCGCCCGGCAATACCGGCTTATCCTCCGACATCTAAAGTCCAAAGCCATCTGTCAACAGCTCGCTTTCGAAAGCAGCATGTCTCCACAGTTTCAGTCCGACAGGGGAGGAGTGGCAGACGAGAATTTCACGGTCCACGGCGTGAAGAACTTGCGGGTGGTCGACACCAGCGTGTTTCCACCGATCCCGAGGGCCAACATTCAGTCTCTTGTCTATGCAGTGGCGGAAAAGGCAGCGCATAATATAAAGAAGCGAAAAGATTGAGGTAGACATGATGATGGGTTCTCTATGTAGACGGTCCAAGCAAAGAATCATACTAGATTGGAGGATCAGAGCGAGCGCAGCAAGTCCTGCCGCAAACATGATTCCAGCAGGACCGACCACAACGCCACCACTTACCGGCGTCGGGGTCGCAGTTGGACTCGTAGTTCCGTTGCCTTCGCTTGTAGTATTCACCCTCACCTCAGCGACACCGAACTGTAGCTGCTCGGGGTTGGTCCCGTTCCAAACAGTATAATATCCCTTCAACAACGGGCCGCCAAGAACCCAGATCGATGCAAGGTCACTGATGGGCGTGACGTGGTTCAATAACAGAGTCTGGCAGACGGGGTACTCTCCCAGATTGTACGCCCCCTTCGGCACAGTCAAGTTCACCGCGTGCGAGCCGTATCCCAGAGTATGAGTCAACTCCGGCTTCAGCTTTTCGACGACGTCTCAAGGGGCAGCCCATACTCCGAGCTCGTCGATCTGCGTGGTTTCGCTGCCAATGGCGGCGTAGATGTCCATGGCGGTCTGATAGTCCGGGGTCTGCAGGAACGCTGTACTGGTATCCAGCAGAGACACACCGGAGAGAAAGGGAGCGCCGTTGGAGGAGGATGAGGAGGAGGAGTCCGTCACTGTCTTGCCGTTGACGTAGAAGTCGGGGGAATCGATGAACCACTCCTTTCCGAGAGCGACTTACACTCATGTTAAAGTCAACGTGCTTGATCTCGCTCTCGAAGCGCGCCTCGTTGACTCCGCCCAGGGTGAGTTCTCCCCGGGCGCTCCCCTCGCCCGAGTTGAGGAAGATGGAGAACAGGGGCTCGGGCACATCGCCCTGTTCTCCGAGGGTCCAGAACCAGTCCTAGAAGGACGCGTTCGTGACCTCGGAGAAGTGGGAGAAGCCGGGTGGCCCGAGGCCGAAGATGCCGTCGATGGGCATCTCGTTGAAGGCTTCGGCGTAGGTCTCGCAGAGGAGGAGGGTCTGGTTAGCGACGGTCTTGCCGGCGATGGTCACGCTGTGCCACGACGTTGCCGTTGGCGGGCTGGGCCACGGCGTAGGGAGTGGATTTACCGCCGGTGCCGAAGGCTGTCGTGACGTTATATCCCGGCAGGGAGGAGAAGGTTGAGGAGGTTGAGGAGTTGAAGAGGGCGAGGTGGGAGGCACATATGGTGCAGCTCGTGGAAGGAAGAAGATCCGTTGAGCCGGTGTCGAAGGTCACGGTGCCGGGGGGAATGTGTTAGTGGACGAGGTCTCGCATGAAGAGAGGCGAGGGGACAGGGACTCATGAGGAGGGGTTCCAACTTCTACTTCGCCGTACCACTGGAGGTCAAAGTTCTCGAACCAATGTCAGTTGGATGAAGCCTGTTGAAGACCTCTTGGCGATAGGTCTCGACTTGGAGGTTGTTGCGCGACCACTTTGAAGTTTGATGGTCAATGGGTCGGCGGCTACTGAGTGACTCAGTGCCATGAAGGGCCATGACGCCCGAGATGGTATCGAATCGCATGACGATGCTAGGAAATCCGTCGACAGGAATGGAGGACGAAGTATAGATACGACTGTGGAGTCGTTCATGAAAAAAAGCTTGTGTTTTCGGGGAAGATGCTGAGAGTATGAATGTCTTCCCCACGAGTTGCCAGGCCCGGCCCGACTTTATAAGCTTTTTCCCGTGATAGAAGCCGCTCTGGCTTCCCAGTATCCTCGTCACTTACAGAGGATGCGAATGAGCACGGGAAACATGACTCACTCTCAGCAAAAAAGCTATTCGCGATGTGGGCGGTGACAGTTCAGCCAGCAGATAGCAGGGGCCTACCGCAACTCACGACGACTGCACACGGGGCTGAAGCAGGCATGCATCACCAAATGGCCTTGTCAGGCGTCCCCCGCGGCCGATCCCACCACCATCGCAGCCTTACTAAACCTACAGGTGTATCTATGCTCAAGATTTATTAGACCTAGGTATTAGTACGAGCTTTTTTGACGAATCAGTCCGCAACAAACTGATGACACCCGGGTCGCCTTGTCCGGCCTGGATGAAAAATGCTTTCCAGCATCACAAAAACTGACAAGAACGCTACTGCTGGTGTAGCAATTTTGACCAAAGTCACAATACCAACGAACCATGGCTAAGAGAGCGGCCGCTACCGGAGGTTACCAGTAGCCGGATTCGGGACGGGGACTGCTGGGGTGGGCGAAAGCTGACGAAGGATGCACTTTGTGGTGGGTGCCTGCGCATCGCGCAGGGCTGAACGGGATTCTCAGTTCTGGTGTCGTCCGGACCACGCCGTCTTGTAATTGAGCTGCTGCATGTTTGCGTAGCAGCCCCCAAAAAGCTTGGATCTTTGGGAACGATTGTGAGTTGGTGTGAATGAGGTGCATATACACCCACACATGTGAAGATTTTGAATGCCGTGTGACACCGACCGCGCTTGGCAAGGCGAAGGAGCATATCCCGGCCCCGGGATTCTTCGAAATAGAGGTTGAACCCCGCCTCCTCGACCTCACTTTTCCCCAACCGTGCTCTCCATCACGGAGCTTGACACTACTGTACCTGAGTTGTCAGATCTTACGGTCTCATCGCGACTATGCAGTGTCAGCTTGCCCATTCGGCCTGGCTTGTTTCGGAATGGGACCGCCTTTGAAGAAGTCAAACTTTGACGGACTCTCTCGCCTATGACTCAAACTGTTAGCCCGACCGGCGGAACATAAAATCTGGTAGATTACGTGCGAAATGAAGCGACCTGTCGTACGTTCGAGTAGTTTGGTTTTGCCCAGCTCAGTCCATTGTTGGCACGCCGCTGTAAGATACGGTGTTTGATGCGGGAAACAGACAGTCCGAGCCAAGAACCGAGAAAAAGAGGCACTCTCGGCATGCTGGCGAAGCTTAGGCCCACCATTCACCAGTTTCTGCGTTGCCGCAACCGGGGCTGGAACGGTATGGGTCCAGTACCGAGGCCCACTCCGGAGCGGGTCTCGGAGCGGGTCTCAAAGCGCGGGGCCCCGGAGTCCCTAACTGCTCAGCCATGTTGTATCGCGCAGAGTCCTACAATCAGCTGTTGAACAGTCTTGTACATTGTTTTGTCAGAAAGACCCTTAATGACGCGACCAATGTGGCTGAACGCCAGCTATCGTCCGATTGGACTTCAGACTTTCATCACGACCATGGTTCGGGCCCAAATATCAACACACTGCGCAGAACAGAAGTCGGATTACAAATCTTGTCAATATCATCTCTGCAGATATCCACCAACACGTCTCGGAATTTCGACACCATGGGGGTTGCCGTTGGCAGTTGAGCTCCAGACAGCGGCGTTAAGGGGCATCGAGTCGCGCGCTGGTCGAATCACGACAGCGAACCCCGCGATGGCGACACACCCCACGCCAGAATAGAGCGAATCAACAACGCGTCGCAGCACATCATTCATCTTCGACCCCGTTTTGAATCCACTATCAACTTCGACAACCACTCTGCTGCTATCTTCTGAGGTCGTATTCTGGTTCTCCTAGCATCTTGCGCGATGGCCAGGTTATCAGAATCCGAAATCGGCTACATAAATTCTGGTATGCTCTCCTCGAAGCGCCTTGGTAGAGCTTCAAACTCTCGGGATTCAACATCTGGTTGTTCCTGATCCGGCCCTTCAATTGTAACGATTTCTCCGGTGGTTCTTTCACGTTAACGCGCTGGGTTCCTCAGAAGTAACGCCCCTGCTCGAGATGCCGTCCGAGCACGAGGGCGAGTCCCCCAAGGGGCTGGCGGTGGACGAGGCCTTTTCTGAACACAACTCAGCGTCGATAACACACAAAAGAGAAACGGCGCCATGGTGGTCCTACATCTGGGATTATGAGCCTGGCCGGTCTCGTGAGGAGCGCGTGTTCATACGGAAACTAGACGTCTTCTTGATCACCATGCTCAGCTTTGGCTATTTCATCAAGAACCTAGACCAGACCAACATCAGCAACGCATTCGTGAGCGGCATGAAGGAGGATCTCGCCATGAACGGCGACGAAATCAACCTGGTCGACACAGCATGGACCGTCGGATACGTCGTCGGTCAGATCCCCTCGCAGATCGTGCTGACGAAGGTCCGCCCGTCGATATGGGTGCCGTCTTGTGAGCTTCTGTGGACTGTCTTGACCTTCTGTCTTGCGGCGGTGAAGACCTCGAATCATGTCATTGCCATTCGGTTTTTTGTCGGCCTTGCCGAAAGTATTTTCTACCCGGCGGCTCACACGATATTGGGCTCGTGGTATAAACCCTCGGAGCTTGGCAAGCGCGCCTGCATATTCCACGCTAGCAGTGCGGCTGCCAGCATGTTCTCGGGATACTTACAAGCCGGGGTGTACAAGGGTTTGAACGGTGTCCACGGCCTCGCTGGTTGGAAATGGCTTTTTGTGGGTTCTTTCGACGAGATATTTCAGAGTTTAAGCTGACCTCGGTTTAGATCATGGACGGCATCATCAGTCTTCCTATCTGTCTTGCCGGTTTCTTTCTGATTCCGGATCTCCCTGACAACACCAGAGCATTTTACTTGAAGGAGAAGGTTTGTGTTGTATCCCTCGAAATGATTAGAGAGGAACGTTGACCGCAAACCTAGGATCGCGAAATGGCGCGAAGCAGAATGAACTCCGTCGGTCGCGCACCGCGTACGAAATTGGGACGCTCAGCTTTCAAACGAATCTTCGGTAAGATACCCGCGGTTCGCAGCAGCAACAACAACCACTGATATGCCGTAGGTCGATGGCACGTGTACTATCTGACAATTCTGTACATCATCTTCATCAACGTGGGCCCCTCCAGCAGCGTGAACCCTTTCTCGCTATGGCTCAAATCCAAGGGGGCATCCGTGGAGAATATTGTAAGTGATCAGCTGCCTGCTCACCCGCTCAGAGTCGTATAATGAGATACTGATGCAAGCGCTCAGAACATCATCCCCACCGCAGCCTCCGCAATTCAGCTCGTTCTCACAGTCTCCTTCGCCATCATCTCAGACGCCATCCGCCATCGCGCCCGCATCATGTCCATCTCTACGTTCCTTGGCGGGCTTGCTGCGCTCTTGCTCGCCATCTGGAACATCCCGGACGGTCTGAAGTGGTTTTCTTTTCTACTTCAGCGTGCCTCCGTGCCTTACGGGCCACTGAGCATGAGTTGGGCCAACGAGATCTGTGGTTCTGATGCCGAGGAACGCGCCATCGTCATTGGCATCATGAACTCTCTAGGATATGCTTTCAACGCCTGGGTTCCCCTCTTGACGTACCCGCAGGTAGATTCCCCCAAGTTCAGAAAGGGCTTCACCTTCTCGACCGTCGCGTTCCTCGCCCAGGCCCTGATTACGGCTACCGTGGCGTACTTATACAAGAGGGACAAGAAGAAGACTAAAAGCGAGAGAGATGAAGAAGGAACAAATCTCGCTGCAGCTCGTAGAACACGGTAGACAGAGAAGTAGCTGATAATGCAGCCGAGCCTTTCTCAAAGATCTTATTCTCGTACACTGTGTTGTCATCAAATCTGACGTACACCTTGACACCTGTCCACAATTCATCTTGATGCCATCCTGATTTCAGTTTCGATCAGCAGGCCCGGAAAGACACCACCAGATCCGGCCACCGGAGACCCGTAGCTCGGCCAACGGACAACTTTTGAAGCACTCGCTTTGTCAGGCTTCAACCTATTGTTCCTATCCCCAATGTGTCGAAATAGTCCAGTCCGTTATTCAGAAGAGTGGGGCCGACACAAATCACTCCTCACCTCAAGACTATCGCGACTCTCCCTTTCTCTTTTCGTCGCACAACCAACTTCCACTTAACCTCACCTGCAAATTTGACCAATTGCCAACCTCGCACGCGAAAGCTTCTTGACGATCTTCCGCAACCAAAGATTGATTGACATTGTACAACTAGTCCTATCTTCATTCATCGCACCGCATCCCCTATTTGCTTTGGATAAGCATTATCACGACGCTGCTTGTCCTCGTCTCATCAACTCTGGTCTCGTCTGACCTCGTACTTTCTACTACCGATAAACCCGACTCGCAACCGCGCGCCTGTCCATAACCTCAAGCACCCTTGCCATTAGCAGATCAGGTGGTATGTGGATTCGTGCTCCCTCTGATCGCTCGCAGGGTTGTCTGCGCAGCAAATGCGGCAAGTAAGCCAATAATACTGATGTCTAATCAGACCTCAAGATGGGCTTTTTCAAGCGCTTTATCGGCTTCCTGGCGGAGGCCTCCAAGGACATAACCGTCGATGGAATGATCATCGATCATCTCAAAGACGGCGTCGTCTCGTTCGACAGAATGGCTCAAGACCTGCCTGCGACAGCCGAGCACGAAGGCAACAACAAGTCTTGCATCAGCTCCTCGGCCACCAGAAAACAATACAAGAAGCCCAGACTTCTCACCAAAGCTGCAACTCGCCTTCAGCCGCTCGTTTCCGTGACCCAGCCCAACTCGCAGTACCTGAAGGCCGCAAGCCGCCAAAGCATCACGATCACTGCCGGTGCCAACCAGATGGAGCGACCTTGCATGCCCATGACCGAAGGTCAGGTCCAAGACACGAAGCCTTCAGAGATGCCGGCCATCGAAGCCAATGTCCAAGACGCTGACTAGTTGTCACGCGTCGCGGGCAATCGGCCAATTCGCGCGTTTCCTCTCGCGTCCCAGTCCGTAATTCATCAACCCATCGACATCATCACAATCAGTAGCCGTCATAGCCACAGCCGCGTCGCGTCCTCTTCGACGAACTACTCTCTTGGCTCCTCTTCGACATGGAGTCAGAGCAGCGCACGTGTTCTGAAGAAAAAGAACAAGATTAGCTGCCTTACCGAGCGCTACCAAACCGACGAGCGCCGCTCGGCGTCCACTCGCAAGCACCGCGTCAGATCCATCTCCGTCTCCCAAGTCTCGACAGCTAGCTCCATCAGCACCGGTGATGACCGCATGCTCGTCACATTCCCATCCTTTGAGCAGGCTGACGTTCAGAGCACCGAGCTCGACAGGCTCCTCGTGACTGAGGCGAAGCTTGCTCTCTACAAGGACGTTGACGAGGACGTGGGCGAAAATGCCTTCGCTCAAATCGCCACTGATGGCGACTTCTGGAGGGAGGGTGCTCACGAGAGTGTGATTCCGTACAAGACGTACGCCGACCAATCCGTAATCCAGCAAATCTACGAAGACATTTCAATGAAAGAGGACTGCGATTCTGCAACTTCTAGCAAGTTTGCTCGTGACCTTCTTTTTGGTAACTATGAAGACGGGAAGTACAAGAAGATCGCCCGCCGCGAGAAGACGCCCGTCTCTGTTGATCCAGGCAGAGGAATATTTTATGCTCTTCTCCAATCATTAAAATCGATCTTCCCGATTAAGAACACGGCTAGCAGGGACAAAACCATCGGCGACCATAATGTCTTGGAGTCAGAGTGGCTGGATTGCTCCGACGAAAGCGACGACTTTGATTGGGCCAAATAAAACTACCACATTCGCCCCAAAGAGCTCTGATTTAACTTGACTCATAACGACTTAGTTGAACAGCCACACTGTCTCTTTGGGCACAAGTGCGGCGACCACCATCCCGGCTCAAGTAGCCTCTATATTGCCCTCGACCAAGTCTGAAAAAGAGTTTCGCACCTTCGGCTGCTCTATGTCGCAAACTGTCATAAAGGTCTCGAAAGAGTATTTGGCGAAATGGCTGTAAGTCTGAATGTGTTGATGATTACGTGTGGAGCAATGGAAGTAGACTGGACTACGATGGATGTTTTTTAGTTTTATTTCTCTCCGCTTGTGTTTTCCACGTTTCTGCTGGCGTTACTCTGTATTTGATGATCTGTATCATAATCACCCGGACGCTGCAGGTGCCTTTGTTATGATGACAGAAATTATTGGCTTGGACTGCGGACGGATGTAAGATTAGAGAGACTATGGGATGCGTAGAATGAAATGCAACGGCGGTCACCATGAACCCTTTCGTCTTCCCTCTCTCTTATGACACTGTGATGCTCGCGTTGGTGATTTTAACTAGAAAGCAAATATGCACCATGTTCTGAACTGAATGTAGACTGAAGCATCAAGAACAAACGGGGGTATTTCCAGCCCACTCCTCATCATACTGCATTCTGGCATAGTTGATAGCATAAGTATTTAACCGGCTCTCGAAAGTTAGGGAAACTTTTGGATTGTCGCAGGCAAGTTTCTTATGAGGTTGCTGTCACGATTCTGACGTCCTTTTTGCATTCTTAGTTGTCCCATCAGAACCTCAACTGATTCTAGGGTATTCACCACCACAACGGCAGCGATAACAGCAGAGTCTTCTCACTGAAGGTGATCATCGAGAGCTTTACCTCTATGAAGCTGAATGCCAGTCGGTTTCCCTCAGGCATCCAACGTCTATCTCTGGCTTCGTCGTCGGTGCCTCAGGTCAACCACGACGACCCAGGCATAAATACGCGACGGCCCCCGCAACCAGTTCCGTCTTGACAACAACTTCGACTTCTCTTGGGCAACTTTTCCATCTTCTCTCCATAAAGTTTTCGACGCGCCTCGCCCTGTTGTCAATTATCGAGCGCGATCAGTCTAATGCCGGAGCATCGAGGCTCTTTTCTCAAAGCCTTCCTCATACTTTCTTGTACAATCCGCTTACTTTATACCGACCTAATCAGTCTTTGGATCACGTAGCTATCGCGAGCCACAACGCCTATAAATATCATCGAAGACCTGCTCTTCAGTCTCACCGACGTCGCACCGAGGCAATAATTTCGTATGTACACCATGGCTGGGCCCTATGCCAGGCTTTCGGTCGATGAACCTGGCCAGGTCGAGCGTGGTAGGATTCTCTACCTATTTATCAAAGCGCTTCTTTCGAAACTTACTGGATCGCTCTTTTCAGCAAAAGCTTCTGAAAAATTCGCTGTTGGCTATACTCCAGACCCGAGGAAGATGGCCATTCCATAAAGAGGCTATATTTGATCACAACCTTCAGGTCCAAACTCCATCCAACGGCCGGGTGACCTCTGCCTACTCGGCTACTCAAGTCGGCCTCGGAATCGCGAAAAGCTTTGTCTGTCTCAAAGACCAAGATCGCGTCCACAATCGGCTCTTTACCTGGTTTTCCATGTCGAGTTGTCACGCGTCTCTAAAAACACCTGAAAGCCTCCTTGTCGGCGAACATGATCAGAAAGAAAGCGACATCATTCTGAACAAAGAAGCTACCCCTGGTCACAGCGAGACTCCTGAAAGCCCTAGCTGGACATCACAAGATGGCAAGGACGATGACTAGAAGTCATTGTTTGAGCCCATGCTTGAAATTGATGAAATGGACGTGAGATCTGAGCTGTTTCGTCCCGAATCTCCATACACACCAGAGATGACCGACTCTTCCTCTCAAGCATCTTCACCAAGTGAAGAATGCCCAGAGGTCTGGCGAGAACGGGATTTTCAAGTTACCGACGAGGAAAGTGATGAGTGCACAGTGCTCTTTGTAGGCATGCCTAACAAAACCTTCTCTAACTTGCACCCTGCCGACGTCGATGATTGCTTTGGAGAAGAGACCAAAAGGAGTTCCGAGCTGCTGCGATACCGAGACACAGTCCTTGACGAAGATTTCGAGTTTGACCTCGATTGCTCTATTTTAGAGGACGATGAATTGATGTGGTACGAGGGAACTCACGAAAACGTATTGGCGTACGATCTTTACGTTCGTCAAGAGATCATTCAGATGGTTCGTGCGGATATGATTGAGCACGAGGACGAATCGACCGTTGGGCACTCCACGGTGTCTTCTGTGGGGCGTCATGCAATTCAGACAATCACTTGGCTGGATATCCCGGATTGCGTCGACAAGACAGAACTGGAGCAAGTCTCACGGCTTCCGCTGGAAGCAGACATTGATAGATCTCGAACACTCGCGTCCCTCCCGGCCTCTTCGACCTCGAACTCCCTTACCAATCAGGATCATGCTCTTCCCTAAATGATACGCTTTCGGCACTCTCAATCGGACAACCCTTATGAGTTGGGGGGCTCAGGGGAGAATGCCTATGTGGGTATACCCAAAGACATTGACTGCATATCGGCGGCGCCATTCTAACGGAGACTTCAGTCAGCAAGCACCCATAACATAGCATCAACCTACTCTGAGCATGTCAGCTTAGATAAAGTTTGTTACATCTGCGCGAGAAAACACTCTGATCAACTTCCTTGCGCCCTCGTTGTCAAATATTGATCCTCTTTAGAGTTATGGTAAGCGGCCATAAATGGACAGTTTCGCATGCTAGAAATTATCGTCCTAACAAGCCACAGGTGCTATGAGACCAGCTGCAGAAGGATTTTGATCTAGCTACTAGCTTTGGAATAGATGATACCAGGGTTGGCTGCTCACCTTGGCACAGCGTTGTCTTCTTTCTGAGCAAGCTTTGAGAGCATACGATCATTCTTTGCGTTGCGGAGAACATTTGATGGATTATGGAGCGTAGAAGGCGGTTTGGATGAGTGAGTTTGGTTGGAGTATGCCTTTTGCTTGTTTGTCTTTCATATTTGCGATGTTAAATGCGCTTGGTTTGCGTTTGGCTTTGTTTTCTGCATAGGGTTATTGAAAGTCTCAACTGAGCATGCTTTACATTTGCGCTTGGTTGTTGTTGCTTGTCCTACTCGAATTCAATGAAGAGACTGGACAACAACGAGGAAAACAAGGACAGTAATACTAGTAGTAAGGAAGACAAATCACAATTGATAAAGAAAGCCTGTCCAAAAACCGAATATGTGACCGATTGCATATCCATTTGATCTCAGTTTAGACACCCTGCCTTGCGTAGCTAAGGCTTACTACATGTGTATTGCAAGGCCTGGAAACTTTTGTTATACTTGACTGGTACTACTCAGAATTGGGCGCCATATCGGTTAGGCAGTTTGGGTAATCAACTGGACGGTCACGCGTCGGTTTGCTCTGCGCTTTAAGCCATAGTCAAGATGTTGATCGAAGCCCCAGGCAGGGGACTATTAGCTAGCAACCGCTCTTCATACAAGCACTTCCTAGGCCCATTCCGGAGTCCGATTCTTGACGATAGAATTACCCGTCACAGCCAAAGCCGAGCCTTTAAGGAACAAGGGCGCTCACAATATAGGATCTGCAGCCACCACATATTACAGATCACAATGATAGAAATGTTGTGTGTTTCCGAGACCGAGTACATTGGTAAGTAGCAGGACTGCCTATCCTACAACTATGCTAACTTAGACTGCAACACTTGCCATCTAACGAGTGTGCCAAAATTGACTTTATACTTGGGTCTCTCGTCAAAGCCTGAATCCTTACCGCAGGGTTGACGAAAAGCGACGTCTGAAATATTCTGTGCGAAGTATTTCGACACTGTCCTTATTGAAACTCACGCCTATTGTCAGCTTGATTCGAGATCTGTAGGGAGATTTTCCAGACCAAAGTTCCTCGGAGTTGAGACAAGGGCGGACTGAGGGCTCCTGGTCCAGCCAGTATGTCGTCTCTATAGAAACCGATTTGTGCCCCAGGCCAACAACACAGCCAGCCCACCCTCGACTGTCGCTCCCTCTGCTATCACCCATACAACGTTGCCCTGCTCCAGCTTCTCGAGAACTTGTTATCTTACAAACTCGACTTCCGTCTTACTCCGTCGCGATTGTTTATGAGTCCGATGACTAAATTATTCCCCTCTTCGACATTCACAGCGAGGCTCCTTGCTGCCAGCCGACTTTGAACATACAAGGCCACTCATCGTATTCCTTCTTGTCGGTGCTGAGCGTTACACACCTAAACCGCCCTTCTTACGACCAAAATAACTTCCTCGGGCGATGTCGAGCTAGTCTCGTTTCGGTATTTCACAAGGATGGAGCGCCGGATCCTCGCTAGTCCTAAGCGCGCGGATCTCTTACCCTCGAGCCGTAAGTCCATTATTCTCTGGCTGCGCGTTGCTGTTTTGCGTCGCGAGAGACCCAAGATCAGGATGCGAGTGCTAACTTCCTCGCGTAGAAAAGCAACGCGCGAGCAGGTCCTCGCAGCGTGTACGCCATCTCGACTCCGCCCTTCCATCTCACCATCAGGCAATCGATGTTGAAACTGCACAGATGCTGCATCAAACTGGCCCTATTCTCATCAAGAAAGTCGCGTCCTATAAACGCGTCTATTCTATGTACCAGCCGCAAAGTACGAGTGCTTACCCACCGCGAGGTGCGGTCACTGGTCTCCTGCGTCGACCGTGGGTCTATCTTACCTTCTCGATGAGCACATTCATCCGCCATATGAAGGCATGGTCGAGTTCGCCCCATTCAGAGCATATAGGAGTTGGAGAGAAATCCGATGGCAACACTTCAGAATGCACTGTGGATCAGATACTCGACATGTACGGCGATTACAATTCGTCTGCATCTAGAATTGGCCATGAATCGTCGACGGAAAGCCTTGAGAGCCCTCGCCAAAATCACACCAGCCACGGTAAGCTGAAAAGGTCTCTCTGTTTCACTGGTTATCTGGGACTGACTAATGAGTTTCGACCAGAATGCACTCCAAAGATCCAAGCCCTTGATGATGCTTCCACGCTGCCTCAACCTCAGATTCGCATGGAGTCATCTTCCAGTATTGCATGCAGCTTGGGTCTCTCGCTCAAATACCATCATGATCTTCTTCAAGATGAATGGCGGGATTGCTTTGAGGCATCTCTAATTTCTGAAGAGAGGCAAAGCCAACAACTGGCTTCCAAAATGATGGGCGCTATCATCCAGGAGATTGACGCTTTATTGGAAATGCCCCAAATTTCTTCTTCTCGCAAAAGATCCTCTGGCTTTTCCAACAACAGCAGTTTTGCCAACGTGTCTGCCAAGCCGGAGCCCCTGCGCAGGCTGTGGCACAGTTCGCTTTGCTCGTCAGCAATGCCTAAGCCTTTGAAATTCACAAAGAACACCAAAACATTCGATGACAACCTCCACAAAACGTCTCTTCGCAGACCTACCATCATTGCATCTATGCCTTCCAGCAACAATATTCCCCTCATTTGCGAGTGGGAGGAGATCACACCACAGTCTCCCAGGTATCAATTCGGCATATTAAGCTGTGCTATACCTGCGCCGCTTTGTCCTATTAAGAAAATAATGAAGCCTTCTCGAGTGGTCCCAAAGTGGCATCGATTTCAAGCCGACTGCTGCAGCAAGGAGAACCAAGAGCCTCTAAATAAAGGCAGCAAAATCGCCAGAGAAGAAGCCGACACTCAATGGAAGGAATGGTCTCCTCAAGCACAAGGAAAAGGCTCTTTCTTTGGAAGTTACGTTTTACCGAAATCAAGTCGTGGAAAAGGCATCAAGATCGGTCAAGAGAACCCTCTCTTTACATTGGACTTTTCCATCTATGTTGACGACCAAGACAATGAGCAGCTGCGTCACAAGAGCACCGTCACTGCCAACATTACCATTCGCCAGGGTCAGAAGGGCAAAGAAGACGGCGACACAACTGAATTCCTCCTGGACCCTACTGAGCACGGGTTCGCTCGACCTTCCCGCAATCCACTTCTTGATCGTAGTTTGATTTTCGACGGCAGCAAGCATTCTTCCTCTTTGCAACACGTCTACCCGTCCGAGGCTCTTTGCAGCAAGGTTTATGTCGCCGAGCAGTACGATATTTCATGTCCACAGCCGTCCATCGAGTATGATAGGGTGATCTACCAGATTGCCCAACCCTCGCTCAACCAAACAACTTTTGTTGAAAACATTTTCGAGCCTCACCGTACCGAAAAAATCGTTGTAGAGTTCTCCGATCTCGATGAGCAGTTACAGAAAGGCCGACCTTGTCCCAGCCAGATCCTACTTTGGCCTATTCATCACCCGGCGGAGGCAGTTGATACCACGAGTGAGGTAAAACCATGCAGCTTTGCCGTTACTTGCCAGCCCGATTCGTACCCTTCATCCCAACATAGGTTGCCTGACATTCGTCGATGTAACGACCTTCGATCGCCGAGACCAGAGCTTGCCCTCCCGCTAGACGAGTAATGAAACCATTAAGAAATCCTATTAACGGGGCTTTGTCTGCTGGGTAAGATCGACTCTGGAATTAGAGCGGCAGCTGTGAGTTGGCTTGACACGTAATTCTGCATAATGATGCTGTCTACTTTCGCTCCGAGAACATATGACTGGAGACTCGGTAAAAGATGATAAGGCTTTGAATGTTGTAGACGTGGTGTTGGTTGTTGGCTGGACATGCTTAGGGTGAATAGCGAACACAAGTCGCATGAAACGCAAGAGTGATGATGTCAGTCTTTCGCATTTGAGTTTTGTTGGGCGTTTGAGTATGGCTTGATGAGTTTGTGAGAGGATGTCTGCTTTCGTATTGCAGGTTTCTGGTTTTCGCAATCTTGACCACAATTACATAATAAAAAGACTTCCCAGGGCCATACCAAATGGCTTTGGCTTACTGCACCAAGAAAAGTATGAAACTGCAAGCCTCCTGTGTAAAAGGAGAGATATTCAGTATTCCTAGCACAATGTAGGTGATAGTAAATCAACACGCACATAACATGGTTTCGACGAGATGAGATCGAGTTCAGGTAATTCCTTGAGTATTTCGTAGAACACGAGTATGTCTTGCTAAACAGCTAACGCTCTCACCAGCTAGCACTCATCAAAGAACTGAGAACCCAAACCAAACCCGCAGCCGATGATCCTCAGCCTGGCAGGGCCATCCAGAGTCCGGGTCGCATCTGTTTTTGACCTTGGGGCAGGGCTTGCCCCAACCAGTCCTAGTGTCGCAGCAGTCGGCATACTGAGAAGCACGTCAGCTGAGCTTTCTAGAGTCAATGGAGAAGAGGATGTATAATACGCATTTGGAGTTCGGAATGCCCATGTTCATGCAGAAGTTCTTGGATTCGGCGCCCAGAATGCAGCCGGAGCCGCCGTTCTGGCGCGAGCAGGCGTCGGATACCTGGTCTCCTCCCTAGCAGCAGTTGGGGTCAGTGCCGTCGATGGTGCACTGTTTTTATTATTAGTGATACATGACCTTTCGGAGAGTTGCTGCGAAACTCACAGCGGCGTGGGCAGTGGGGGCCAGAGCGAAGATGACAGCGGGCTGGAAGAACTTCATGTTGACTTTGAGGGGTTGGTCTTGGTAAAGTTGATAAGGATTGACTTCAAGAAAAAAAGAGAGATACAAGTGAAAGTGATATGTTAAAGTCAGGCGGTGAGTGGAATTGATCGTCGGCTTTCGAGACCTATGGCCTCTTTTATATCTTGTCAACCGAAGCATTCGATGAAAGCTGGCAGGCACGTCTCTCACAGCAATAAATCAAAAACACATTTTCCTGCTCTTTAGTTGCTTGATAATCTTCTAGTGCCGACTTGCCGACTCGTTCATTCTGAGATTTCTCTTTGAGGGCTTCGTGTGGTCTGTGACATTGATTACTCTCACACCCTCGGAGGAGTAAATGGGCAGAAACGAGCCACAACATCGTGACAAAGAAAAGCTCCGCCAAAGCTCGGCCAAGACCAAGGCCCGAGTCATGGCGGCAATGTAGTTGAGCCCGCATGGGATGAACTGTCCGTCCGAACTTCAAGCTGACACATCACTGTGGGGGCTGACAGAACCGGGTCTCAACAAGTTCCAGACAACACAACAGGCACCAGACTTTCTACCGGGCGTTTTCTTTATTACACTTTGCTTGTTTTGGAGTTGAAGTTGTCGGCCTAAAGTACTGACAATCGATCCCTTGGGATGAGTGTCCCTACTTTGATGAGCACTACCCGCTTGTAAGGCAGCGACTGTTTGTGAGAATTAGATCGAAAAGATCGAAGTCGACCCTCTTTCTGCAAACTTAACTGAGAAAGTAGGGCTAAGGTTTCACGGGGATGGCTATTTTCCCTCTGGTTAGGCAACTTTGTCCCTGTTGATCCTGGTCCCTGGATTGCCGTCTGAACTTGGAATACCACACAGCCCGCATCTCTCGCATACCGGGCCGTGCTGAGAGCGCAGTTTATGTCGGTGCCTGTAGACAACAGCCGATTTCATCTGGTTTCAATCTTGTGACAGAAAAGAGGGAGCTAGCTCGACCGCAAACGCGTAACCTACGCGTGGATCGAAGATAAAAAATCTATCGCTTTATTGTTGCCTGCACGGCCAACATTTGATTATAACTACGGCGATGATGAGCGCTTTCCATATTGTGTAGACTTACTTGGCATTCGAAAGTTCGACAATTAATTGCTACTCCAATACTTTCAAAAAGCTTCTGTTCCTAGTAACTCGACGACGTATTCCTACTCAAAACTTCCTCTCCAGACCGGGCCACAATGTCTGTTTCGTCAGAGCGAACTACCTTCGCCGACAACCGAGATACCTACCAGTCAGTTCTTCTGAGTCTGTTCAGAGGAAACGCCGAAGATACCGAATCCGATCTGGAGAAGCTCTTTCATCCAGATTTCACGATTCGCGACTCGCGCAGCGATGGCCTAGGCAAGCATAGAACTATGCTGACTGGGTCAAACACGTACGCTTCCTCCGCACAGCTGATATCGGCATTCAGAACTTGAAAATTTTGCAATTCCTCCGAGACGGGTCTCAGCTCGCGGAGCGACACACCGCCCGGGGCAAGAGCCCTGACGGCAAAGTTGTGGTGTCGGAGACGATGCAGTTTGCTGAGATTGCAGAAGACGGGAGGATCAAATCGATCGTAGAAACAGTCAATCTCCATGAGCTGGAAGCAGAGTAAACCTCAAACGTTCCATCGTTAGCCCATGCGGCCTTTCTACGGGTGCCCTGGGAAGGTGGTCTTGTAGGGGGCATCTTCGCTTGCTTGACAACGAAGGAAAACTGAGTCACTTACATGTTATTAAAGCAGTGGGCGAGGATATATTTCATTAATATAAGTATGTCTTTTGCTGAAAGATGACTTCTATATATGCTTAATTTAATTTATATGAAAGCTTAAAGCGTTCATGTGCGTGTGAGTCTTGATCAACCCACAGAACTATGAGCATCAGGATTTGTTACGTTTCCAAAATCTAGTTTACACGCTAAATGCTACTATGATACTGTTAGCCCTCCCGATTACTACGACTGGTATGTAAAACCTTTAGACCAAGTTCGCGAGGGCAATCATGACCTCTTTGCGGTGAGCCCGGCTCAGGTCATCTATGTTGGGGTAGATGCCGCTCTGATTTGGGCGTTATGTTCGTATGCAAGGTCAAGTACTTAGGGACTGATAGATACCAACATACTTCCATCAGTTTGCACGCGAAAGCACCCTTGTTCCATGTTGGTGTCAGCCATATGTGAGGCAAGACGTTCATAAGTTTCATGTGATTCCTCTCGATCTCACATTCTGCAGGCTCTGGATATCTGCCATATCTAGTTCTATGACCCCACGTTTTATAAACGAACTTCTGTTTCAAATTGTAATGATATTTAGCGGTCTAAAGGCTGATGACTGATACAATTACACTCCTATGTTAACAAACACAAGCCTTCTACAGCTCGGCCCTGATTTCCACAACAGAAATGCGGGCTGGCCATCTCTAATGATATGGAATCCGTATGGGAATCAAGTAGTTCTCAGTGTTGCCCTGGGAAATAATTGTTGCCCTGAAAAAGTAAGAAAAGCAAATCGTGATCAACAGCTCGTCCTTATTCAGAATTGTTACAGATTTCTTCTCCATCAGGTAATACCCGTTTGTTATCGGATTGCTACTACTATCGTAGCGACAAATCATCACTTATAGTTTGGCCGTTATAGAGGTGCTCTTTACAATCACCGTGTCGATTTACATGTCCCGTGTGACAGATCAAAGATTCTTCAAATTTGCGCAATCTCAGGTGTATTTGCATTATGGTTCGCACTCGATAGCCGTCCTGTCACGTAGCAGAGCGTAGATGTGAGGAAGCAAAAGTGCTTGAAAAGTGCTTGAATTGGGAGGAATATGAAGGCGCATACGATTTGGGTTTATATACCCCTTTTATGGCTTAACAAGCGCTGCAAAAGGTGTCTTCGCTGCGCGATACGTCCATCGTCTGAAAGGTGCCTCATTGCATCAAGGAGCTGTCGCTGAACGCGCATCCTGCTCTCCGAGCATTTCAAACCTTTCTTCAGTTATCCTTAAGCGAGGGAAGAGTTACCCCTAAGCTGTTCCAATTGCTGTTCATGTAGCATCTCCTTCTCATTACCCATCTCTTCGAGTCTCTTAGCCACCTTTTCTAAAGTGCTAGTAAGTTCGTTGTCCACTGCAAGGTAGGAATCACCCAGCGAGTCCAACACATCGCCGCCCCAAAGAGGCTCCCAAAAGCTCATTTCAGGTAGAGGTGTCGTTTCTCGTCGCACATAGGCCAAGAAACAAAGCGGCAGGATAGCGGCATCCTGGAAGTCAACGACATAAGTCAAATCATCGTCGCCGCTACTGTCGCCATTCGCAACACGTATGGCATGTGCGGTTAACTGAGTGAAAATGAGGTGGCTAGGGCCAAACTTCAGGTGCCGGGATGGCCTGCTGGGTAAGGTCTAGCGAGTTTCATTCGGATCGAGTTAGCCAGACGTGAATTGGAAGACATAGTCAGAAACAATGTTAACAGCAGCAGACGAACCTCATCGATGAAAACCTCAAGATCCCTCACCGACCCAAACGTACGACCGGTAGTGGCGCTCGTACCCTCGAAGAATAGGGGATGCTCGATAACGCCAGCTAAGGGCTCGCCTCTGTCCCTCATGGGTCCGAGTGGCATGCCCTCGGGGATCTCAAAAGACAAAAACAATCTGAGAGCTGGGGAAACCCATTGCAACAGTTCCGAAGGCGTTTCGGGAATCACAGTCCCCAATTTCCCGCTGACATACTCCGTTATGGCGAAAAGTGTGTGCCCCAGTCGAATCACGCAGTACACCTCGGGCACACGAACTGACCCTCTTTGGCGCGGCGACATCTGTGCAAGTTGGCACCAAGCAAAATTCTGGCTTCGCACAGCCGGCAAGAGCCTGCTGGCGTTGCCCGATATGATGGCTGCCTCTGGAGTGTTCGTGAGCGAACCCTGGGTCCCAAAAGGATAACAGAGACATCCATTGGCGGGATAGCATTGATCTTCAACGCCTAACTTGTCGAAGTGGAAGGCATAAAACCTCAGGGCGTAGTCCAAGAAACCCCGCTGAAGATATGTGTCCAACGCGAAGTCCTTGATGTGCAGCCGTCCAGCGTCGTCCGGATCGGTCCTACCACGCTCAGTCTTCTCATCCTTCCACTGCCGAGTCTTATGCAGAAGGCACTTTTCACATGCATCCAAGATGATGACATGAGCCTCCTTTTCGGTCGTAAACCGCTTGAAGGACGAAGGTGAGGTATTGCTACTCCCGTCAACATGTGCTCCAGACACCTGTTGCTCCGGTGATTCGAGTTTCTTGAGAAATTCCCTGGCAGTCTGGTGGATAAATTGGACTCTGCCGTCTGCTTCCGCCGAAATCGTGGCCAAAAACGCCGTGTTGTCGTTGATCCATTTCCTCATGAGCCTGTCATTGTTCATGTAGACACCGCCAGGATTCCCGCCCTTGCAGACATACAGAGCCTCGTTGATCTCGGCAACCGTGAGGGGCTCGGCGGCGGCCATGATCAGACTGAACAACAACTTGACATCGTCAACCACCACGGCGTCGACCGAGGCGAGCAGCTTTTCGTACGTTGCATCGATGTCGGACGCGCTTTTGATAAGCGCTAGCCACTGGTCGTCGCTCAAAGTCTGCGTTCTGTGGGATTTCAAAACAGTGAAGATGAGACGTAGCCAGATGAATGTGTGCTGCGAGCAATCGCCTTTGAGTTCGAGCTTGACCTTTTCCTGCAGCTGCTCCGTCCAGTCGGGAAACCCTTCTACCCACTTGTCGACGACCTTGTTGATCACGGGTAAGAACTCCGTCTGGTGCTGGTCCAAATCAATGTGTGTGAAATTTTCCGGGAAGAGGTCGGGGTTGCGGTTGATATCCTCTGTTATCTGATGGACTGCCCGGGAGGTGGCTAGGATCTTAGTTGTTCCAATACCAGTCTCGCGAAACGACCGCAAGAATTCTAATAGACCATGTCGGTCGTTCTCGCTGTCATCCTGGCACTCATCAAGGGCGTCGATGATAATTATGACAGTGTCATCGATCCGTTCCAATACCAATCTGAGAATGTACCGGAGATCCCACGTTGAGGTAAAGAGCCCAGGGCCCTTCCAGGCTATTTCTTCACGTACCTTCTTGATGCTCGCGACATAGGGATGCTGCATGAGAAGTTGGTGCAGCAAGGCGCAAAATGCATTGGAAGACTTCTTCCTTACGCGGCTGTCATCTTTCAAGAAGAAGTGGCATACGGTGCCCTCCTTCGCCCAGCGGTTCGCAAGGAACCGAGCGAGAACGGACTTCCCCTGGCCGGGAACAGCTGTCAGAAGTAGTAGACCCTTGTTCCAGGACTTGACTTCGTTCATTTCCAGAAACCAGTCGCAAGTGTGTTGTTCTTCGTCGGGGTTCTCATCCTTGAATCTCTCATACTCCAGGCCTTCCAGATTGAAGGATCCAATCATCTTGCTTATTTCCCATTTTTGCGAGCTTTCCAGGAGGGTGAGCAACTCGCTGATACCTTGTCTGATGCTCCTTAGATGCAACATTGCCCCCTGCCCGTGGAAAGACTGCAGCCGACGATACAATTCCTTCTCGTCCTTCTTTATGTCCTCCAGCGTAGCTTCCCACGCGTCGATCTTCATGGCGCCGCGGATTGCCCGACTAAATCGGTTTCTGTGGTATAGAACCACACTCCGCATCTGATACTCGATTATTTTGCTGTACAGCCCAACAAATTGATCTCGGAGCTGGACAAGAAGGTTCTCGCGTTGGTCTTCCTCATCGCCGGCCGAAGCGATGAATAGCTGGCAGTACCAACGGACGAGCGACGCAACATACAAGATTCCTTCGCGGTTTACTACCGATTGCGCTGCGGCGTTCGAGAGGCCCTGTGGGACCATGCATTAGCGGTCTCATTTCCTCTTTCTTTCCACCCGGTACGGTTTGCCTGAGCAGATTTGTTCTTACCTGAAGCACGAATGTCATGCCTGTCCTCACGGCGGCGACTTGCGGAACCGCAGTGAGGGCTGAGCAGATGAGGTCCTTGCACCCCAATATGACATCCACAACTCCAGCTGCAGCTTCCATCACAGCGTCATACTCCTCGAGACGTTCCAGGCCCTTCTTGATGGCACACTCGAGAGCCTCTTCACTCGGAATCTCTCTGTTCCCTTCGATTTCGTTGATGTCGCTGGGTTTTGTCCATTCGGCAATGTGGACGAGGAGCGTCTTGTATTGCTTGACCAAATCTGGATTGTCGTCCTCAAGTTTATCGTATGCTTGCTGCCAAAGCCCTTCAGAGTTTCCAAGACCCCGACGTTGATGTAGATCTCCCGCTCCATTTTCGCCCGTGCCGCGTTTAGCTTGGGGAGAGCTTTCTAGTGACAATCTGTTGGAATTCTGGTTCCCGATCTGCTCCTGGCCAGTGACTGCACCATGTTTGTAGGCTGAGTTCCCAACCTCGGGAGAAGGTTTCCCGTTGTGAGCTATCCTTGGAGGCGTCTCGGTTGAATCTGCGTCGGCCTTCACTTTCCCCGGCCGAAGCAGTGCTAACAACGGATGGCAGCATCCCATCTCGACGTCAAATCTTGTTGGTATTTCTTCCTCACACAGCGCTTCAAACTTGATGTTCTAGAATCAGAGCCACGCAGCAAAAGTGGCACTCGTTTGTGGGGGCTCCATGGGCGGCTTGAGAAAATGGGTTTCGCAACAGTAGGTGATGGTCAACATCCCAGTAAACAAATGGCAGCAGCGGCGACCAGAAGTGGCCTTTGATCAGTTGGATATACATCAACAGGTGGGCGGCGGGGGCCATTCGGGCGTCAACGATGCCCAACTGCTGCTTTTTGACCACAGTTGATTATGCAAGGCGCTTATGCATCATCCGCATGTACTACGCTTCTTCTGCATTGTATATGCAATGTGCGGCCCGGTGGTCAAGATTGATTTGCCAGCTGCGCACGCGTGCAGCTCGTAATCTCGGATTTCCTGCACCATACTTTGGAACACTGCTGCAAGTCTGACTGGCTAGGAAAAGACCTGCACATTTAATTAATCAAGAGACGGTTTCGTGCAGATTGGTCTGAAACCGGGAGCTTGGAATATATTAGTGACGCCGTAGCACACGCAAAACCTGCAGAAAAGCAGTTTACTGTGACACTGTGTTTCCTTACCCATTTCAAGCCTACTCACGAATGCCCGCGCCCACCACAGCCAGATCACCTGTGTCGACAAGTTCCGAGTGATGTCACCTGGTCATTGAGGCAGGATCCCGCATGGATTTATACTCATTATAGACGGCCCGTGGCCTCCAGTCGGAACTTTGACACAACACTGAGTGCAACTTTACAAGACTCATTTCCAGTACGATATCAGTATGAATGCTTACTACATTCGCGAACTGAATTGGAGTCCACCTGTAGTCCAGCTCACTATGATACCATATGATTTCAGCAGCTGCAAAGGAGACAATCAAAGTGCAGATCACAGTAACATTATGAACCCTTAGAGGAAATGCATTTGTCCCCTGGCTGAAGCGTATAATCCAAGGCGTTGAGCATGAGATTGGAATGCAGTTCTTGCTTATCCAGAAACAACGACACACGCCATCAACTCTATAAACATATGCAAAAACAAAGCCTGAATTATTCCAACGCCTTGCTCGCTAGTCGACCTCTAGGTTCGCCGGAACGTGAATCCTCTGGACCAGATGTGCCATTTGAGCCTGCATTCATCTGTGGACAGTATGATTAGTAATTGCGGAAGCCTTTCCAGCTTTTCCAGCCATGCGGGCCATTTCTCACTGCGCAGAGAGAAACCAAAGAGGCCAAAGCGGAGAGTGCCTATGTCCCAATGGATAATCCTATGACAGTCTTCCAAAATAATTTAGTCGCCGCAGACTGCAACATATCTACGCTGTTAGATTCGTCAACGTTCGATTCAAAATGTAATCGATCTTTCTTTGGGGCGGGACCTTATGCTTCACTGCAACAAGAGTTGAGGGTAGATATATAGTAACACCAATTGCAAACACCAACAGGTATTGGTTCAAAGTCAGGCTCTCCTGAGCTTCTGTGAGAGGTTTTGCGTCTGACAGTTGCGTCTCGTAAGCTAATCAATTACGTAGGTATCCTTTGTGTGACTTGCTATGTTTTTTAGAACGCCGACTCCATCCTTTGTGCGCTTGAGATTCGCTAGAAGATGAGCTGAAGCCTCCTTTCGTTGCTTCTTCACCAAGGCTGAATTGAACTTTAAGACCTTCTTGCACTCTGCAGTGTGTGGACTCTAGGAGTTTTCCGTCCGTCTGCTACATTGCCGTGCCTCAAACGTCCAGGTGGGATTCCGCGTATTGCGATTTAACGAGGGTACGGTGAGAGAATTTGAATAGCAGAAAACCGTGATAGCGCGTCTCATCCGCGATGAGAGCGAGTCTACGCGACGCGGAGGTATTCCCGAACGTTGGCTAGACTAACCTTTTGTCCTCGGAATAGGGGAATTGCAGATGTCCACTCATGATTCGCAAGAGCTTCGTAGCTCTAACCTTCAGAACGTATGATCATCTCGCGTTACTCCGAGCAAGAGTAGGCCAATACCGTCGCTACTCGGCACTGATTCTGTTGAGAAACGTCCTATAGGGCCATATTTATAGTTACTAAAGAGCTTATTCTATTATAACAAGAGTAGCTATAACGTAGTCGCTTATAACTATAGTTAGAGGAGCGACCCCTAGAAAAAGGTCGCTCTAGAGTTAATATTAGTTATATATTATACTAGGAATAGGTAATACTAAAAGTATTATCATATACCCCCCTAGATATAACAATAGCTAGAAAAGTAGCTAACTATATAATACCCCTTAAAATACCTAAATATAAAGTAATATATTTATAAATAACTTATTAATAAGCTTACTTATAAAAGAGATAATAAAATAAAGTTATTTATATTAAGTATAGGTAAAATATAAATAGTTATAATTTTCTATTTTTCTAACTATTACTATTATTATTATTATAATACTCTTTATTTACTAACTCTTACTAATAATAATAAAAACTACTATCTCCTATTAGCTTAGATAGAGTAGCTATTATTGTATTACCTCTAAATAAAATAACCTAGCTACCCTCCTACTTTCTTAACTCTTCTCTATATATAATATAATAACTATATATATATCTAACTTTAGCCCCTAATACTAACTTTATTATATATATATATACGCCTATATCGCGTAATAATTCTAAAGCTATTATAATATATTAATATATTTATAGATCCCTCTTAAAAAGAAGACTAGTTAGGCTATAGCTCTTAAGAAGATATATATAACTAAAGGTAAGAATAAAGCTAGGAGTAGAGAGGCGCGCCCTCCTCCCCTAGAGAGTAATAATAAAGTTATATATATATGATTCCTTCTTATTATTAATATATAGTATATTAATATATTATATAGTAAGTAAAAAGAAGAAATAGAAGTAACGTATAGAGGGTAGCTCTAAGGGTAAGGGTTTATAACCTAAAAAGCCCTAGGGTTACCCTCCTAGATAATCTAAGAAAATAGCTCCTAATAAGTTATAATCCCTTTATTATTATAACTATATATTAGAATATTACTAATCTTATTATTATTATAATTCCTAAGGAGATAGGTAGAGAGGAGGGTATTAATAAGGGTAGTTTAGAGCCCTCTCCTAGCCCTCCTCTCCTTAGTAGAGGTATAGAAGTAGAGTAAGTACTCCTATTTAATAAGCGCTATTTTTAATATATTTTAAGTAAGCTCTTAGGCTTATTAAATAGAAAGTACTAGGATAGGATAAGATAGACTTAGCTGCGCAGCTTTCGAAAAAGCCCGCTTAGCGCACGGACCTATTATAGGAAGACTATAGGGTAGAGCGTAGAGGAGAGGAGCGTAGCGGACTTAAGTATTATTTATATATTATTATAATAAGTACCTTAATAATCCTATATCTCGTTTTCTAGTATTTTCTTAGGAAATCTACGCCTAATTTAGATATTCTCTTTTAATTAGATCTATAAATCTTATTATATATCTTTAAAGCTTACTTTTAATATTTTTATTTATTTATAAGTAGAGTTATATTATTTATTATCTTTCTAGTTCCTATTAGTTCTAGCCCTTTCTAATAGTACTTAGAGGTAGATTCTTTTGCTCTTTTTAATAGCTTTTATAGGCTTCTTAGAGAGTTAGGTGCCTTCGTTATATCTATATATCCCTACTATTAATATATATATATATTAATACCGAACGCGCTCAGCGCGGTTATCCCGCTCAAGGGCGCCTAACGCGTTTAACGCGTTCAACGCGTTAAATATATCTAAACGCGTTAATACTTATAAAAGGGCTTATCGCCTTTAAGGAGAAAACTTTCTAAATTTATAGAACTTTTACTTATATTTTTTACTTACTATATAGATTATATTAATTAGTAGTATAACCTTAATAATTAGCTATATCCCCTTATAACTATGGATATCCCTTATAATTAAGGAAGGTATTTAACTATATAAATAGCTAACCCTATTAAGTTTATATAAAGTAGTATCTTAGTAGTTAATATCTATAAGTATTATATATTATTAAAAGCTTTTCAACTCCCCCTTTCCCTTAACTAAAGAATATTAATAAGAGATATTAACTCTTTATTATTTCTCTTAACTAAGAGATATCTCTAAGAGATATTAAACCTTAAAGATTTCCTTAACTAAGGAATATCTTAAAGAGATAATAAACCTCTTATATAATAATACCTTATAAGCTACTTTCTAATTATAAGGTTAAAGAAGGTCTTAAGTTTAATCTTTTAGAACTTATTAACTATTTAACTATTATAAACTTTATAATAATACTTAAGTAATACCCTAATAAGTTCTATATACTACTTACTTAAACTAAGTATACCCTTCTTAAGTTAGCTATAAAAGTAAGTATTATAGCTATTACTTATAAGAACTTTAAATAATATTTAGTAAACTACTATAAATATATTTAAAAGTTACTACTATAAAGGGAAGCGTATAGAATTACTTAGTATATTTAAAATAAGGTCTTATAAGTATAGATAACTAACCTATAACTATTTACTAATATTATTAGGTAGTAATATTATTTTAACCTCCCTTATTATAATTAATATATTAAGATAGAAACTAAATAGGGCTAGACTCTAGACCTAATACTCCTTTTTAAAAAGGATAAAGAGAGGGGAGGCTATAAGACCCTTAGAGCTAAAGCTATAAATAAGCTAGATATCCTAAAACTTATATCTAAATTTAATATAATAATAATCCCTAAAGCTTTCTTAGTACTTCTATTAACTCTAGAGGAATATTATAAGTTTAAATAAGGTTTTATAAATAATTTATAACTTATATTACTTAAACTTATATTAAAGAATATAACTATTATATTAATACTAGAGCTAAGCTTAAATATATTCTATATATTATTTAAAGAAAGTAAAGATATATTAAGTGCTTTATTCCTAACCTAAGGAAAAGGAATAAGTAGCCCTCTTATACTTAAGCTAAGTAACCTATAGAGTTACCCTAGTACTTATAGCTAGGGTAAGTAATATAATAAAATAAGTGCCTAGGAACTAGAAGCTAGACTATTTAACCTTAATAAAAGTAAAGGATATAATTAGGATATTAAATATATAAAGGACGCTCCTCTACTATTACTACTACTTATACTACCTAGAGATCCTAGTAATAGAGGTAATAATAATAACCCTAAGAGCTAAAATAGTAAAAGAGGTAGCCCTAGCTATAGTAATAGTAATAGCTAAGGTAATTAACGCCCTTAATTACTAACTAAGCTAAGAGATACTATTAAATTATTATCTAACCCTAATAAGTTCTTACTTAGCTATGACTTTCTTATATTCCTTCTCTCTATAAATATAAAAGGGGTAGCGCGGGTAATAGCTAGTACCTTAGTTATAGAACCTAGGCGTAGTACTCCTCGTTTTAAGACTAATATAATTAGGTTATTCGATCTACCTCTATATAATAACGAAGTTAATAATATATATACTAATAGTAATTTAAAGACTATCTACTAAAATATATATTATTTTATTAATATTATTAATACCTACGTTAAGTTAGATAATAGGAACCTAGCTATAGCTAACCTTAACCTATATTAAACCTTATTAAGGTATACCTTAGATTAGTATTATATAGACCTAACGTTTAATAAGAAAGTAGAACTTAAGGACCCTAACTGATTAGACTATTAGAAAGACTTATTACTTAAATATTTTTATTTGCCCTATGAAATTACTAAAATATATTTAACTAAGGAGAGGTATATACTATGCGATATATATAATTAACGTGATATTTAATACTAGATAACTAAGGTTACTTAACTTTATAAGGATATAAAAGAGAGTAAATCTAAGGTATTAATTATTATATATAATAAGATAGATATAGAACTAGTTATTAATATTCCTTAGCTAACTAGTAATATAAACTATAATAAGTTTATTATAAGCCTATAGAAGATAGTTCCTAGCTAGTATTGAATAGTTACTAAAGGATCCTAGTAAGTATTAGTTTAACTATCTATTGAGATAACCTATATAAGAACTATAGCGATGCGATTATTACTAAAAGAGACCTCGAAGGTAGGCTATATTACTACTACTTATTACCTATACTATACGAACCTAAAGGAGACTATATCTAGCTTATTACTATTAAGACCTATAAAGCAAGCTACTAATACTATTACTAAACCCTTATTAAGCTCTACTTATAAAGAAATTTAGTTTAATTAATAATAAAGGCTTAAATATTAATATAAATAGCCTATTTAATATATTTAGTATCCTTAACTACTTAGTTACCCTTTAGTATATATAATAAAAGGGACTAGTTATAAGTAAGTAGAAGAGGAAGTATATACTTTATTAGATAAGGGCGACTTTAACTATATCTAGTATATTAAGGCTAGCGAGGATTTAGATTCGTATAAAGAAGACTTAGTTATTAGTACTAATAATAAGGATAACTAAGAGTAATAAGAAGACGATCCCGAGTATATTACCCTAGTTACTTAACCTACTTATTATTATAAATACTCTCTAGGTTATATCCCTAGATATAAGGATAAGTACCCTGTTTTTAATATTAATATATTTTAAAATTCGCTCCTTAAGGATCCTAGAATCTGCTCTTATAAAACGTGCCTTTATAACGCTAAGCTATATACTAACTTTAAGAGTATTTTCTTATATTAGACCCTTCTATCCCCTTAGCTAAATATAACACTTATTAATCCCGTTAAGCTGTAGTAATATATAGTTATATATTTATACTATTATACGTATACTAAGATTATTATCCGAGGCTATTATAATAGACCGCTAATTATAATTTACATTAATACTAGTGCAAACTGCTTAGTTATAAGCAAAGCCTACTTATAATAGTTCTATACCCTCTTAAGAGAACCTAAGGTATTTAAGCTCTAAGGCGTAGGAAGCCTTAAGACTATTACCTCAGTAACCTTTGCGATTCTTATATAAGGATAATAACCTAATAGTTATATAATAACTACTAAGCTCTATATAGGTATATAGCTTATCCTATATTTAGATACTAGTTTACTTATAAGGTAAGACTTTAATATACCTAACGGGCTCGATATCCTAAACTTAGAATTATATATCTGGATCGTATATCGTATCCTATAATAATATTTGAATTCCCTCTTAGATCTTTTTAAGAGTCCCTTTAAAAGTTTATAATATATATACTATAAGAAATATAACTATCACACTATATAATCGCTCTACTATTTAAATTAATATACTTTTAGTAAAATAGAGTCCCGTCTATTTAGCCTAAAGCACGAAGGGTATATATATATAGGTAATTTACTATTTATTCTTATTATTAATAACGCTCCTTATTTATTAAAGATTAAACAAGGTATTAAGCTTAAAACCCTAGCGCCTTTTAAGTCTAATAGATACCTTAAGCTAAAGACTTACGATTAACTATAAATAGCCTTTTTAATATTATTATATAAGAATCTAATATATTATACGATTTTTAGCCTTTTAGATCTCAAGCTTATAATACTCGCTTAGCTACTAGAACTATTAGTTAATAAATAAGTAGAAATCTCTAACCTAACTAGCAAGGAAGCGCTCGCTAACTAAGGCGTAATAAATAATAATATAACGCTAAATAGCAGAGATATCTATAAGGGGAATATTAACCTAAATAGCAAGATAGGTATAACTAAGCCTAAAAACTTACTAGTAGTTATTACTAAGGAAGGTATATATATCTATAACTAAGATACTAATACTATTTAACGCCTTAAAGAGGTTATATTATATTACCCTACTATCTAGAAGGACTAAGGACTAATTAATCTTCTAAAAGACTAATACCTTAAGGTCGAACTTATTAAAGGATAGTATAATATAAATATTAAATAATAACCTTATCCTATTAGTAAAGAGGATAGGAAACTTATTAATTCACCTTTAGACGAGCTCTATACTTAAAACTATATAGAATAGGGTAACTCTAGGCTTATACTATTTAGAGCCCTGATATTTACTATATAGCGAATTATAGATAGTAAATATAAAGTTTAGATAGTTATAGACCTATATGCTCTTAATAAAGCTATAATCCCTAATACCTACCCTATATTATTATAGTAAGACGTTATTAAACGCCTTTATAGTAAACTATAAATTACTATAGTTAACGCTCGATCCTTTTTCTATTAATCTCTTATTAAGAAGGAATATTAAGATTAATTTATTATAGTTAGCTACTAGGGATAAGAATGCTTAAAGGTAGTACTTATAGGATTCTATAGTTCGCCTGCTCACGCTTAATATATTATAAATAGACTCCTATAACTATATAAGGAATAGACCTATATATTTATTAATAATATCGTTATTACCTCGAAGGACCTTAATACTTACCTTAAGAACCTTAATATAATTTTTAAACTCCTTATAGATATTAAACTCTCGCTTTTAGTAAAGAAGGTATTTATTAGATATCTTTCTATTAAGCTACTTAGCTTTACTATTAATACCTTTAGACCATTAAATACTTAAGACTATATTAATACTATTAAGAAGATTAAGTACCCCTATAACCTCTACTAGCTTAAATACTAGATAGGTATAACTAGTTTTCTATAATATATAATACTACGCTATAGGTATTATATTTAACTACTCTAATAGTAT
Source organism: Colletotrichum ledebouriae (assembly GCA_036785755.1). NCBI lineage: Eukaryota > Fungi > Ascomycota > Sordariomycetes > Glomerellales > Glomerellaceae > Colletotrichum > Colletotrichum ledebouriae. The sequence goes on along the minus strand of JAVHLU010000188.1, from coordinate 24,872 downwards.
AAAACTATATAACTTACTTAAGCCTAAGCTTAAAGAAAGGATAAAGGCGCTATAAGAAAGGTTTTCTATTAAAAGATAAGTTTTAAACTTATACTAGAAGAAGTAGCTAGCTTTAATAATATTAAGGACGTTTTAATAGTAGATAACGCCTTATTCTATTATAACCCTAATAAGTAGTTATTTATATAGCTTAACTTATTAAAGGAATATAGATACTCCGCGCTAATCTTCTAGCTAGCTAATAATATTAAATAGAAACCTTATAACCCTATTAAGTATACTAACGTATATCTAATTACCTATATTAATAAGGCCCTTAACTAAGCTAAATAGAAGTATTAGCCTACTAAACTTAAGGTTACTTACCTAGTATAAGTAGTAAAAAGGTATTAGCTAATACTACGCTTATTAAAACGAGACCTTATAATAGTACTTACTAACTATTTAATAATATATAATATCGTTAAATAAATATTACTATAGTCGGAGGATAAGACGAGGTCTAATTTATAACTTATATTATTATTAGAATATCTTAGCTAGTTCTCTCTAGTATATTATTATATCCCTAGAATATTAAATATTATAGCGGACGGGTTATTACGCCTATTTATAATAGAAATCCCTCTTAAAGATATTAGGGAACTTAATAAGATATAGGATAATATACTAATAGGTATTAACTTTATAATAGAGGTATCTCTTAATAACGATTTTAAAACTAAGCTTATCTAATCTTATACTAACTCTAAGTCCTAGAGTAGAGTATATAAAATACTTTATAAAAAGGTAGATAATATAAACCTTAACTTCGTTATATATAATAATCTCCTTTACTACGTTAACCCTTATACTAATAAATAAAGGCTCTGCGTTCTAAAAGAGTTAATAATACTACTAATTAAAGAAGCTTATAATAACTACTATTACTTTAGGGCCTCTAGCTACTACATAGTGATTTTACCTGCTTAAGTGCAATAGACCTTCTAACTCCGCGCCTCCTAATAATATATAGCCTTTGGTTACGTGATTATAACTTTCCTAACTATAGTTATACTTATATATACCTATAGCCTCACGATCTTTAACTTTATATTAATAATAACGTGGTTTTTAATTATTTAAACTATAAAACTATTAACTTTTCCTCTCGCGTACTAACGGCGCTGCTAATCCTGCCTCTATTACTGCTTTATCCGCTAGAACTATGCTATTATTAGTAACGCTCTCTCTATTAGTTAGTATAAGCTATACTTACTAATGTTTAAGCTCTAAGGGGCCTAGGCTACCTCTGCTTTAATAGTACGGAGGACCTTCTTAAAGAAGGGCTACTCTATAAGGTATATAATAACCTACCTAGCTTTTACTACTAAGTCTACTTACTTAGCTATAATATAATAGCGAGTATCCCCTCTAGGGGTATTAATAAGAGCCCTCTTAAGGGCTATATTAATAATACGCTCTCTATATATAATAGAATAGTTAAAGAAGGAGCGGGTTTTATTAATCATATTAATACTAAACTCTCTATTAAGCTCTTATATATTATTAGTATTAAAGGCCGTGCTTTATATAGGCTTAGTATTTTTATATATAGGGTCTAGTATTAATATAGTTAAGAGATAAGCATAAAAAAGAGGGAGAGGTATAAAGCCCTACTTATAGAGCTTCTTATACTTCTAGCTATAAGAACCTCTTAGGAAAGACCTCTTTAGTTAAGGAGTTAATTCTTATATAGTAGCGTTTATAATACCTTTAGCACCTTACTAGAAGGTTAACCTTTTAGGTTAAGGAGTTATCTTATATAGTAGCTTTTACTTTTAGTACCTTACTAGAAGGTTAACCCTTTAGGTTAAGGAGGTATCTCGTATAGTAGCTTTTATAATACCTTACTAGAAGGTTTAGCGAGGGCGTTTCTAGGCTACGAGAGCCTTAGTAGCCTATTTAGCTCTAATATAATTAGCCCTGGTATAGCGCGCATCCGACTTTATATAAGGGTTTACTTATAAGTAGTAGGAATATATAGGGTTCCTATACTATTTTCCTTAACTAGTAGAGGGTATAGGTTAAAATACCTATATAGTATGTCCTGAATTATACCTACGAACTAGGTAAATTTGTAATAGTCTTTTTGCGAAGGGGCTGCGGCGTAATTCCGAACTTACTATTACTTTAGTAAGGAATAAATATAGAGAGCTATTAATAAATACTTTTATATACTAGAAAGGGCTAGAACTAGTAAGAACTATAAAAGACAACAAATAATATAGCTCTACCTATAATTAGATAAGAATATTAAAAGTAGGCTTAAAAGATATATAGAATAATTTATAGATCTAATTAAAAGGGATTATCTAAATTAGGCGCGGATTTACTAAGAAAATACTAAAAAACGAGGTATAAGATTATTAAGGTATTAATTATAATAATATATATATAATAATAAGGTCCGCTACGCTCTACTCCTCTACGCTCTACTCTATAGTCTTCTTATAAATAAGTCTATATACTAAGGGAGTTTTTTAAAAGCTATATAGCTAAGTTTATCTTATCCTATCCTAATTATCCCCTCGAGACTCTTTTCAATATTATAAAAGAGAGTCTTAAAAAATAAAGAAAACTACTTTATAGAAATAGTAAATAAACTATATTCATAGATCTATTTTATTAATAATATCTTCTAAGTAAGCAGTATTATTATTAAGAAGGTCCCTTAGGTTTAACTATCTTCTATTATAAATTATATCTTAATAATAGCCTTATTACCTCTTCCTCTTTATTATACTCCTTATCCTACTCTAATCCTTAGTATTGCTAAAACTACCTACCTTATAATACTAAGCGTAAGAAGTTATAATAGTACGCTCCCTTAGGTATATTCTACTCGATCTAATCTTACTAGTTAACTCTCTACTAGATATAGTTTATATAGCTATAGTTATACTTATTTAAAAGACTAAGCCTCTTAAGATATAATAGTATATCTATAAGTATAATTCCTAAGTATAGCTTAATAGTTATACTATAACTTAGCGTCTATAAGACTTATAACTAAAGCTAGTATCTAAAGTATTTAAGCTTTTTTAAATAAAGTAGACCTAGATAATACTAATAATCTATAAATAAGTTAAGGAATATCTACTATAGGAGATAGTATAATATTATTATTATTTCTAAAGTCTATTATATTACTATTTATAGGTAAAGGAGTAGGAGGGTATAAAAGAAAGAAAAGTACTTTCTTAAAGTCTTCTTAGCTTAATAAGGTATCCTATAGAGCTGTACTACTATTAATAATTAAGTTATAGAACTCTATAGTAATTATAAATATATATTAAATAACTAAGGGGATTTTAGAGTTAGAGAATAATAGATTATTACTTAAGGTTATATTACTAAAATATAGAGATAGTAATCCTTCTTAAATTAGAGCTCTAGCCTATTTAATATACTAGAGGCTATATATAAATCTATCCCTCTATTAAACTAAATTAACTATATAGGTATTAATTAATAGGAGCTTTTAGAGTTATTAAGGGGCTCCTATCTTATAATATTATATATCAAGGTCCTATATAGCCTTAATGAAGCGCTAATTACTATTCTAGTCCTATATAGAGTTATAATAGAAGTAGTAGCTAGTTAACTAGTTTAAAAAGATCACAGCCTAGTAATAGTTATTATAGTTTAGTAAAAAGAAAGCCCTAGTAGTATCCTAAAGGTTTTTTACCTCTACTCTTTTAAGCTTTATAGAAGCCTTATTAATTTCTTTCCTAGGTTACTAGGCTAGTTTATAAGTTAGAGTATAGATATTATAAGGGTAGCCCTTACTTATAAATATAAAAAGGGCTATAACCTCTAAATTATCTAGCTCCTCTTATCTTATTAGCTTCCCTTATATATTATAAAGGTCTAATAAATATTCTACTTAAGCTAAAGTTATAATAGATAACCCTCTTCTATACTAAATTATTAAGTAATTTTATAGATTCTTAGTTCTATTATTAAGCTTGGAATTACGCCGCAGCCCCTTCGCAAAAAGACTATAACAAATTCACCTAGTTCGTAGGTATAATTCGGGAAATACTATATAGGTATTTTAACCTATACCCTCTACTAGTTAAGGAAAATAATATAGGAACCCTATATATTCCTACTACTTATAAGTAAACCCTCTAAATATTACTATATAAAGTCGGACGCGCGCTATACTAGGGCTAATTATATTAGAGCTAAACGGGCTACTAAGGCTCTCGTAGTAACGCCCTCGCTAAACCTTCTAGCAAGGTGCTGCGAAAGCTACTATATGAGATAACTCCTCAATATCAGGGATCACGTGACCGAAGGCTGTGTATTGTTAGGAGGCGCGGAGTTAGAAGGTTTGTTACACTTGAGCAGGTAAAATCACTATGCAGTGGCCAGAGGCCTTAGTTCTATTATATATACTATAGGACTACTAGTATAAGCTTATCTTTATTTAGTATAGGGTTCCCTTTAGGTCTCGTGGTATAAAATACTATTAAGATATTAGTAGGGTTAAATATAATATCTCTTAGGGTAGCAGGGGCTAAGTAGGGTAATATAAATAGTTTTATAAACCTAGGGTAGTTAAGATACTTTATAAAGTTAGCTAGTTACTTTAGGTTATAATACCTTTTCTACTTCTTATAGTTATCCCTTCTTTTTATATTCTAAATATTTAGTTTTTTTAATAATCCTTCCTCTCTATTTAACTCTTCTAAATTAGTAAGAACTATTAGACTAGTTTATAAGTTAATATCCTTAGGTATTAGCGGGTTAATATCTATTTTATATAAAGAGGAAACCTCTAGGTTTATAAATCGAGGGGTATACTTAGCTACTTAATATTTAATATATTCTTAAGCTATCCTTTTCCTAATATCTTTATCTCTTAATTTAAAGTATTAATTCTATAGAAGTTTATCTACCCTTAGTTAGGTTTAATATCCTTTAGGAGGTATTTTATTAGTAAAGGCTATTAATAAATAATTAATCTAAGCTTAATACCTTATTTTAATAAGCTACTTTAGAGGTACTAGACTTCTAATTTATATAAAGAACCTAAGCTAATTAATAAAGTAGAGACTAAAGGCTTATAGTAGAGGGTCTATATATTAAAATTCTATTAGGTATAGCTATTTTATTAAAGCTTCCTTAGCTTTATATCTTAATTGAAAGCTCCTAGTAATAAGTATTAGAGTTTATAGTTATCCTTTAGCTCCTCTCCTCAATTACTAATTATTATAAAACTAGTTTCTCCTATCTTATAAGTTAATTAATAGACTTATAATAACTATTTTAATAGACCTAAGCGCTTATAAATAAATAAGGAGTATATTAGGGGACTTAGCCTTAATTCGGGTAACTATAATATGCCTTATATCTCTATCTTTAAAATCGTTTTCTATACCTTTAACTATCTTATAGTAGAGTAGTTAGCTAGGCTTAGTAAGCCTTATAAGGTAATAAGTAACTACTAAGATATCCTTAGTATATATTAGAGTTACTAATTTAAGTATACTAATAGTATTAAATATACTAGCTATAACTTACTATAAGTATAAAGAATAAATTATCTTCTTTATTACTTCTAACGTCTTATTCTAATACTTAATAAGGATATATTTTAGAATTATATTAAAAGGGTCTATCTAACTAGGGATATTATCTTTCCTAAGTAAAAGGTATATACTATATTAAATTAGCTAAGGCTAGTAACTAAGCTTATTAGGAGGTCTAAAGCCTAGGATATCTCTATTATTTTATCCCTATACCTAAAACCTATTTATACTTAGTTTATTAGATATAAGCTCTATTAAAAGTCTAATTTTAAGGATAAAAAGGTTTAAGGATCTTAACTCCTAGATCTATATATCTAATACTTTATTATTATAAAAGATAACTTTCCCTATTATAATATATTAAGAGAAAAGTTAATAAGGGGAAAATATAAGTAATTTGTAAACTAAAGAGCTAAATAGAAGTAATATTTAAAGAAAAGGAGTAGCTATAGTATAGTAGTTATTATTATATAATTAGTGGATACATTAAGCTTAAAAGTAAATAATATATATATAAGAGAGAGAGAACCTAGAGAGCTTAAGGGGTAAGGAGTACGTTTTTATATCTACTAATTACTCTTATAATATAGTAATTTATTAGTAGCTTATAAAAGGAATAATTAACTCTCCTCCTATACCTTCCTTAGCTTTAATAAAGTAAAATAAACTTGGGATAGAAAACCTATAATAAATAGGATAGTAAATTAGAGTAGTTATATATAGGGAAAGAATAAAGGAAATAATAGTTAGTAGTAGCTATTAAAATAAATAGCTTAATTATAAATTAAATAAATATCCTCCTCTATTCTCTATTATTAACTTCTCCTCTTATAATAACTACTTTTATCTAGCTACTTTAATCTTTATTTAACCCCTTTATACTTTCATTCTTATATTTATAAATTATAATATCTTCTTATTATAGCTAATTATAACTTCCTTATCTTAGGCGTTAGAAATACTAATTAACCTCGCCCTTATTATCTCTTATTAGTAATAACCCTTTAGGTCCTTAGTCCTAATATATATATACTTAAAATAAAGAAAGATAATATACCTCTTTTTATTTAGTACTCTAATAACTAACTTTAGGTATTCCTTCCCTTCTTTTTATTATCCCTATACCCTCTTGCTAATAATTATAATTCTTAGGTAGCTATAAGCTTTATTTAGCTTTAACTTTATATCCCTAGTAATAAATACTTAGAAGTAGCCTTTATATTATAGATATTCTCTAATAAGACTACTAAAGTAATAAGGCTAGCTTTCTAGAAGCCTTATCTTAGTAAATAGGACTTTAAATAAATATTTAGAATAACTAAGAGGTCTAGAGACTTCTATTATTAAGTCTTTATTTATACTTTTACTATATTCCTTGCTAGATCGTAGGAGATAAAGGTCTTTTAGCGCGTAGTAGTTATATATAGTTTATATATTTAATCCTAAGGTAGTTATAATATAATACCCTATATTTACTATAAAGAGCGGGCTTATACTACTAGGAACCCTACGACTAGCGTTTATATCTATAAACTATACTTTAAGTATATTTCTATACTAAGTACTCCTTATACTAACTACTTCTTTTATAAAACTTAGGAGAGTTACTTATATGATAATCTAAGTATCTATAAACGCTATAAGTATAGAATTAAGTATAATAATAAGGTAAGGAGGAGTAGAGAGTTCGATAGTATTAAGGAGATCCTATAGTTCTAAATCCTAGTAAATACTATAGTCATAGCTATAGCTAAGTTTAACTTCTCGCTCCTTTATAATAAATACTATTAATAAGCCTAGGAATATTACTCTAAAGCTAGGTTTATATACTCTTATTACCCTTCTATAATAGAGCTACCTCCAGAGTTTAACTTTATAGAAATCGTAAATTACTTAGGGCTTTATATTATAAATTAAGGTAAGAAAATAGGATTTCTAGATATATTTATATAATATAGGGGGGGGGGGGTAAAGAGAAAAAGAGAATAAGAAGCTAGTTAGGTTTTAATAAGAAATCGAGGTAAATAATACATAAATAGGTTTATGAAGCTAAGGTTAAAGTATATCTAGGTATAAAATTAATATAATCCCTTTTATAGGTATCCTTCTCTTTCTCTTTAATAGTAAGTAATCTAATATTAGTAATAATCTTTCCTAGGAAAAGGGGGAGGGTAAGAAAGGTTTACTAATATCCCCCCCTAAGGATTAATAATTATAATTTTAATATCCTCTTTCCCTTTCTCTTCTTCTCTTATATCTTTAGGTTATTAATCTTATATTTATTTAGTAAGGGGGGGCTTTAGTATTATTACTAGAAGGTTAAGGATCTTATACTTTCCTAGGCTTAATAACCCTACTATAACTACTAATAAATATTAAAGTTATTTAGGCTATTATTATATTAAATAGTAATAAGGTAGCGTATTTTAAATAAATAAGGAGTTACTAATACTATCTCTTACCCTTATCCCTAAGGTTTAGGAATATTATCCCTAGAATCTTAAACTTTTAAACTAAGAGATAGAAAAAAGAAAAAATAAGAATAAGTCTATAAATTATTAACTAAAATAAGTTATAATAAAAGAAACCTTATATATCCCCTAGATCCTCTATCTTGATATACTCCTTTTTCTTCTCCCTTATTATCTTAAGAATCTTAATAAATAATTATTATTTAGCTTTTAAAGTTTTAATTACTTTTTTAAAATCTTTTAAATACTATTTTAATTATATTATTAATTATAATATATCCTCCTCTTTCCTCTAACTACTTTCTCTAGGTATTATAAGTTCCTCCTCTTCTTCTTTAGGTATATAATTATTATACTCTTTAATCCCTAGCGCTAAGAAGACTTTTACTAAGTTTCTTTCTAAATTAGATTTATAAATATCTAAATTACTTAGTTCTTAATACCTTTTAGGAGCTTAAATAAATTTATAAGGTTAATTCCTACTAAATATCTTTCTAATAACCTTATTACCTATTAATATAATAGAGTATTTAGAGCTTATAATAGGATATAGAAAGAGCTTTACTATTAGTAGTTAAGCTTTTTAATAAGTAATCTACTAATAGAACCCTTAATATTAAATACTAGTATTAAATTACCTACCTCTAGCTTCTCCTTCCTTATAGCCCTTTTATATTAACTATTATAGTATTCTATAGCTTTCTTATATTAACTCTTAATTATTCTTTTAGCTCATTTTCTATTCTTATTAAGTTATAAGACAGCTTATAGATATATTTAAACCTCCTCTTCCTTTATTATTACTAAATCCTAATTAAGAACTATCTAGGTGAGTATTACGGTCCTAATAGGAGTAATAGGCTTAAACCTATATAATAAATAGAAAGGGCTAAAGCTAGTTAAAATATAACTACTTAATCGGTTTATAAATAGGGTAGTAGGAAGGTATAGTCGAGGGTTAATATCTCTCTATCCTCTAGTTTATATTAATAATATATAAGTAATTAGCTAATAACTAGTCTTACCTATACTATTACCTCTTAGGTTATATATAGATATTACTTTCCTCCTTATATTATATTTCTTATTAAATTTAATAATAGTATCCTTATTCTCTAGCCCTCTATTAATAATAAGTTTACTATATAATCTATAGTAATAGATAATCTCTTCTTAGATAAACTTAGTAATTTCTATTAAAATTACTCGTTTAAGCTAGTAGGCTTAGGCTATCCTGTTAGTAAATCCCTTACTTTAATAAGATACTATTTACCTACTCTCTATATATCTAATAAGATCCTAGTAAAGGGTAGTCCCTTTAGGGAGCTATAGGTTCTTATATTATCTATATATTAAGCTCTCCTTTTTTAGTAATTAGAGTAACCTTTTAAGGATTTACTAATCTCTCTATATATATTAGCCTAGATATAGTAATTAGATAGTCTTCTAGCTATAGCTTACTTATCTTAATAATTACCCTCTTTATAAACCTTTATAATTAGCTTCTTCTACTACTTAGGATTATTAATAACTTATTATAGTATTAGCCTTTAATTTATTAATTTAGTAAAAAGTAAGTAGTTCTAAATATAATAATCTAACGCTCTAGTCTTAAAGTTATAATACCTTACTAGTTAAATTCCTTAAAAGCGTCTCTATAGTATTAAATAATAAGCGATTTATTAAGAATATACTAAATAGCTTTATAAATTATTAAGAAGTATATCTAGGATATTTATTATATTACTAATAACCTCTATATTTCCTACTAGGACCTCCTCTATATATTACGTATTATTATAGTATTAAGCTTAATTAAAAAAGGAACTAGCTTCTATATCTATAAAGAAGATCTATAAATTAATCTAAGAGTCGATCTCCCCCTTAGCTTCCTTATTAATAGTATTAGAAGGTCCCTAGGGTTTTTATAATAGGCTATTTACTATTATATTCTAAATATTATAGATATATTATACTTTAAACTTAAATATTTAAATCTATATAATCTAGCGAATAATAAAGGCTCCTAGGAGGTCTATAGCTACTCTATTAAATTATATAACTAATATCTAAATATATATCTCTAGGATAAAGTATTATCTATATAAATAGTTATATACCCTCTTTAAAGCCTTTAGAATACTATATAATTCCTTCTTCCTAGTATTATATAATAACTCTAGTACTAACTAAGTATTACTCTTAAAGCGAGAGACTATATACTAGTTATTAATAAATTATCCTAGGGCTCTAGCCTATCCTATATTACTAGTATTAACTATAAGGTAGATATCTCCTCCTTTAGGGCTATAGTTTATAGTAATAAGGATTAGAGCCCTTATAAGTATCGCTTTTAAGATATCTATAGTTATTTCTTATTTCTCCTCCTAGCTAAATAAGATATCCTTCTTAAGTAAGTTAGTAAGTAGCTTTATAATAATAGAGTAATTCTTTACCTAGGATCTATAGAACGTTATAATCCTAAGGAAAGCCCTTAACTCTATTAAATTAGTATAAGTAGCCTATTTATAGATCTTAACTATCTTCGCTTCCTTTAGATAACGCCTATTAGTACTATAAATATAGCTAATAGTTATTACTACTTCCTAGGCTTACTATAACTTAACTACTACTACTATATACTCCGCTAGTTCTAAATTAACTAGGACCTTATTAATATTCTATAAGTATTTTAAAATAAATCTATAAATCCTTAGATAAGACTTAATCTCTTCTTTATTATATTATAAAGTTAGTCCTTTAATAGTAATATTATTAACAAAGGCTTTATAGTAGCTAGGGATAAGGTCGTATAGGATTCTAATTATAACTTATATAGACTAAGTAACTAAGTTCGTTACTCCTTAAGGTAATATATATATCTATAATAATCTAATAAGTAATATAAATATTATTAAGTCTCTACTAATAGGGTCTAAGGGGACTTAGTTATATCCTAAGAAGAAGTCTAGTAGTAATAATAATTAATATATAGCGAAGTCTTCTAAAAGATTATCTACTAAAGGGGGTAGTACTATGTCTTATATTATAACTATATTTATCTTAGTCGCTAGGTTAATAAGCCTTATCTTACTATCTTTCTTTTATATAAGGAAGAATAGATTATAATAAGCTATATAACGTTTCTTAAGGATTCCCTTCTTTAGTCTATCCTTTATAATTATAATAATATCTTACTCTAGTTCTCTTAATATTAGGATTCCTTTTACTTATTATACCTTATATAATACTAGTTAAATTATCTATAGAGGTATAATAAAAGGGTATATAAAGCTATAATACTTAAATTCCTAGGCTAAAGCCTTCTCTCTTATAATAAGAATAGCTAAAAGGAGCTTCTTTTCTTTAAGCTATAGGTAATTAATAGTCTTTAGAATAGCTTCTTATTAAGCTTTTATAAGCCTTATTCCTTACTTAATAGCTAAAAACTTTAATATAACTAAGCTTATAAATAGGGCGCTAGGATCTAATATTATATTTTTCTTAGCCTTTGCTTATACTTTTAACTTCTACTCTAGGTCTCTATCTAGGGTTAAACTATCTAATATAGCGTTATTAATAAGTTAAATCTTCTTATCTTTTATCTTATATATTATATAATTATCTATTAGTAATATAGGTATTATTAGTATAAGCTTATAATTATTATAGGAGAAAGTAGTATTTATAGCTATAATAACTTTAATACCTTTCTAATATACTAATTTATACTTCCTCCTGGGCACTTTCTTCTTTAATATTCCTTTCTTAGGTCTATAAATATAATATTAATAGTTAATACTATAGCTATTATATCCTACTATATACCCTATACTTATAATCGCTTCGTAGATCTTATTAAGTTTAGGGGTAACTTTATTATAGATTATTAAGCTCGGAATTACGCCGCAGCCCCTTCGCAAAAAGACTATAATAAATTCACCTAGTTCGCAGGTATAATTCGGGAAATACTATATAGGTATTTTAACCTATACCTTCTACTAATTAAGGAAAATAATATAAGAACCCTATATATTCCTACTACTCGTAAGTAAACCCTCTAAATATTACTATATAAAGTTAGACGCGCGCCGCACTAGGGCTAATTATATTAGAGCTAAACGGGCTACTAAGGCTCTCGTGGCAACGCCCTCGCTAAACCTTCTAGCAAGGTGCTACGAAAGCTACTATATAAGATAACTCCTTAACCCAAAAGGTCGACCTTCTAGCAAGGTGCTGCGAACGCTACTATACGAGAGGTGACTCCTTAACTAAAGAGGTCTTATTATAGATTATAATCTCTAGGATTCTATTAAAAATTAATCTAAACTCTTTAAAAATAGTAATAACTTCCTTATCTAGGTCTAACTATTATTTAACTTTATCTAGTAGGTTATAAGAGCTTTTAAAAGCTTATTAAATTGCTTTAATATCCTAGTATATCTTTTTACTCCCTAGCGTTATATCTAGCTCTTCCTTATTTTTAGCATTATTACCTTACTAATTATTGCTTATAAAGTCTAAGCCTACTATTATATTAAGTCTATTAGTAATAGCCTCTATTTCCCCTCCTCTATAGGAGATAAGAGAGTATATTAATACTAAGAGGAAATAAAATAGTTTATCTTAGTAATAATTTCTAAGAAGCGAGTAGTTAAGTCTCTTATATAGAATAATAGTGGCCTCTAGCTACTACATAGTGATTTTACCTGCTTAAGTATAATAGACCTTCTACCTCCGCGCCTCCTAATAATATATAGCCTTTAGTTACGTGATCCTCTCCTAACTATAGCCGCACTAATATATGCCCTGCTAGATAGCCTCACGATCTTTAACTTCATATTAATAATAACGTGGTTTTTAATTATTCAAACTACGAAACTATCGACTTTTCCTCTCACATACTACCCGCGCTGCTAATACCGCTTGTATTACTGCTTTATTCGCTAGAACTATACTGTTGTTAGTAACGCTCTCTCTATTAGTTAGTATAAGCTATACTTACCGACATTCCCCTAAGGGGCCTAGGCTACCTCTACCTTAATAGTGCAGAGGACCTGCTTAAAAAAGGGCTACTCTATAGGGTATATAATAACCCGCTTAGCTTCTACTATTAAGTCTACTTACTTAACTATAATATAATAGCGAGTATCCCCTCTAGGGGTATTAATAAGAGCTATCTTAAGGGCTATACTAATAATACGCTCTCTATATATAATAAAGTAATTAAAGAAAGAGTAGGTTTTATTAATTATATTAATACTAAACTCTCTAATAAGCTCTCGTATATTATTAGTATTAAAAGGTATACCTCGCGTAAGCTTAGTATTTTTATATATAGGGTCTAGTATTAATATAGTTAAGGGATAAGGAAGAGGGAGAGGTATAAGGCCTTACTTATAATAGCAGAGCTTCTTATACTTCTAGCTATAAGAACCTCTTAGGAAAGACCTCTTTAGTTAAGGAGTTACCTCTTATATAGTAGTATTTATTTTTAATACCTTACTAGAAGGTCGACCTTTTAAGTTAAGAAGTTATCTTATATACTAGCTTTTACCTTACTAGAAGGTTTAATAAGGGCGTTTCTAGGCCATAAGAGCCTTAGTAGCCCGTTTAGCTCTAATATAATTAGCCCTAGTGCGGCGCGCATCCGACTTTATAATATTTAGAGGGTTTACTTATAAGTAGTAGGAACGTATAGGGTTCTTATATTATTTTCCTTAACTAGTAGAGGGTATAGGTTAAAATACCTATATAGTATTTCCCGAATTATACCTACGAACTAGGTAAATTTATTATAGTCTTTTTGCAAAGGAGCTATAGCGTAATTCCGAACTCAATAGAATAATAGTAGGATATTAATTTTAATATTCCTAGACTTAAGGACTCTAATAATCTAGTTCTATATATAGTCTAGCGTTATTTAAGTCTTTAAGATAAAGAGCGCTCCTAATACTAGGTCCTTATTATAAGTATTTTTAGGGAAAATAAAAAAGCTAATATCCTAAATCTAATTACTACTAATATAAACGTTATCTATAATTATACCTATGAATTAGGTCCTCCGCTCTCTATTAGTAATCCCGTAGATCCCTATATTTATTTTAACTATATCGCTCTATAAGCCTAGGCGCTTAATATAACTTTTACTAATAAGGTTATTAGCGGAGCTACTATTAATAATCCCCCTAATTAATATATTTATAAGGCTATAAAGGGTAATAGTAATCTACTAGTAGGTTATTATAAAGTCTAGGATAGTAATACGTCTTAGTAATAGAAGCAATACTAAATCCTAATCTTCTATTATAGCACCTATTTTAAAAATAGGATTAATTATATAGTAATTAAATTAAATTCCCTTAGTTTATAAACCCTTAGGTAAGTCTATAGAGATAGTAGCTAAAGTCGCGTAGCCTTTAGAATAATTCTTATTATTATTCTATCGATCTATTTATTCCTATAGCTTATTATTACTAGCTCCTATTTAATTAAATTAATCTAGAGGTATTATATTAGTAGGAATAAAGACCTCTTATAACCTTAAGTTATATCTATCCTTATATTTAGTAATTATAGCTTTAGTAGTATTATAGACTATTCTATTCTAATTAGGCTAGTTCTAATAAAAGAAGGCTTTAGGGATAGCTACTTTCCTATTTACTCTTTTATTATATAGCTCGAGGGTAAAAGTATAGCTAGTTTATAAATTACTATATTAAATCCGAGGCTTATCTTATTTATCTTACTTCTATTATTTAACTTATTCCTTAGGGGCGTCTAGTAGTATAATATCTTTAGTATTTTCATTATTATCTAGGAGCTTTATAACTCTCTAAGTAATTTAAATAGGAGGGTCTTAGATTATAAGTAGGTCTACTATCTAGAGAGCCTAGTAATAATAAGTATTATAAGGTTCTATATAATAACCTCTAGCTTTCCCTCTTTTTATAGTAATAATATCTTCTACTAAGTTAATATACTAGTTCCTTAACTTAAAGCTAAAGAATATTATATCTATAAAGTTATATAATTAAGTAGTATCTTTTAATAAATTCGTAAAGCTAATAGATAGTTTAGAGTATATCTTATTATAGCTAATTACTCTTATAACCTCCTCTAGAAGCTTTAGCTACTACTTTTCTACTAACTTACTTATAGTAACTATATAATATATAAAGGTATCCTTATTAATTAGGATATACTTTAAGATTATCTAGCTATTAGTTAATTTATAGTTATAGCCTTTATTAATAATACCTATCTTAACCTTAGTACTTATATCTAGGGTATTAATAAAGTAATAGCGCGATATATAGTAGCAGACCCTATTCTAGCTAGCCTCGAGATACTTAATATAGCTAATAAAAATATAGTTAATAGCGCTATAAAACTAATAAGCCCCTATAGCCTAGAAGGTTATATATTATAGTAGTCTATCTTACTAGAAGCCTCTATAGCCTCCTCTTACTCTACCTCTTCTAAATCCCTAGTATTACTAATATCCTCCTTAGTAATCCCTATATCTAGCTTATAAGTAAAAATACTACTATTATTAATATTAAGTCTATAAATAGTCCTAAGATTATTATTTATAAGGTTTAGTAGCTTCTATAGTATTTAGATTAAAAGTATTATCTCCTTAACTAATAACTCTCTTAAAAAAGGTTAAGATATCTATCTTATAATTAGCCCTATTAATATTTAAGGTCCTAAAGTTCTCTATAAGAGAATTATTAATTAAGCTAGTAATCTAGGCTATAGAGGGTTCCTTAACTTTAGCCCTCTACCTTATTAGAATTATCCTTATAGGGACTTAAAGCCTTTTTATTAGTTTAGGCTTAATAAAGCTAGATAACTACTAAAGTTCCTAGCGGATAGTAGACTATTTAATTAGGACGTCTTCTACTATAACCTATTACTTTAAAATAACTTTAATAAGCTAGTAGCTAAGACTTTAAGCTATAACTCTTATAGCTCTCTTTAAAAAGTAGTAATAAATAATATAAATAAGCTTAGTATTAGTAAGTTCTAGGTCTCTACGCTAGATAGCTCTCTATTAAAGCTATTAAATAGTAATAATTAATACTATAACCTAGGAAGGGTTATTATCCTTAATATAAGATCCTATAACTAGGTTCTAAAGGTCCTTATTAGGGTCCTAATAAGACTTCGGGTCTATAAATCCAAACTAGTATTAAAGTTTCTCCTTAGCTTCCTTCTAGGTCTTAGCTTTACTAATATAAGATTTTACTATATCTTAATAGTTATTAGAGCTATATATATAGACCTCGTTCTTTATATTTTTATTAGTTTTATAATAAAGCTTTAAAAAGCTCTTATAGTTAGTAATACCGTTAGAGAAATTAATACTAATAATCTTAGGCGCTCTAGTTAAATAGGGAGTTATTACTATAATAATAGGGCGTCTTATAAGGAGATTAGTAAGGGCTATGATATTATAATTAGTATAACTTCCTTTAGGGGAATATAAAGTACTCAAAGGCATTATTCCTATCCTAGAAGTAGGATTTATAGACTTATCTATATTATTATTAGAGGCTAGATATCCTATAGCACGAGGTTATATTTTGCTAAATAAAGCTCCTATAAATCTCTCTTTAAGCTACTTCCCCTTATTAGAAGAGGATCTAGTATCTAAGTTAGCTAAGGAAAAAGAAGATATAATACTTATAGGTCTATAAATATTAAAGTTAATATTATATACTTAAAGTAATAGAGTCTTCTAGTTAATAAGGTAAAGTTATTATTATAATATCTTCTAAATAAAAAGATAAAATAGGTAGTTATAACCTTTTTTAAATAAAACGAAAAAGGAAATAGTATAAACTAAATAACTAAATAAATATAGGAAAGATCTAGCGACCTCGATCTTATTACTCTAGGTTATTATAGATCTACTTTAAGTCTTATTACTTAATATAGAAGGGTCTTCCTAATAACGCTCTTATTTTAGAAGAATTTCTAGCTTCTCTATATTAATATCTCTTAAAAGTTAGTATATTACTCTTAGTACTTAGGGCTATAATAATAAGGGGTGTGTTAGTCTCTAGTTACTAATCTAGTTAATCTCGCTATACTTATTAGCTTAGTAAGACTACTAATCTCTATATTAGTATTATATATAGCTATCTTAGCTATATTAGCTATAACTCGCTAGTTAAGTAATAGTAGTTATAATAATATATAAGGGGGGGTAAGGAAAGGAATATACTCGCTAGAACCTACTAATAGTAAAAGAAAAGAGAGAAAAGGAGGATTTTAAGTTCTACGTCGTTCCTACCTTAATTCTATAAGAAAGCATAGCTATTACTATTCTCTTAGAATTATAGTAGGTCTATAAATATCTTCCTCTCTTTAAACTACGCTTTTATTATTATTCATATTATTATTATTCGTTATTTATAAATTTCTTAAGTTATTATTATATTCAAAGTAGATTAATTATATATATATATATATATATTAATAGCGGGGATATATAGACGTAGCAAAGGTATCTAACTCTCTAAAAAGCTTATAAAAGCTATTAAAAAGAGCAAAAGAATCTACCTCTAGGTACTATTAGAAAGAGCTAGAACTAATAGGAACTAGAAAGATAATAAATAATATAGCTCTACTTATAAATAGGTAAGAATATTAAGAGTAGGCTTAAAGGATATATAGAATAATTTATAGATCTAATTAAAAGAGATAATCTAAATTAGGTAATAATTCGCTAAGAAAATATCAAAAAACGAGGTATAGAATTATTAAGGTACTAATTATAGTAATATCTATATAATACTAAAGTCTGCTACGCTCCTCTCCTCCACGCCCTACTCTATAGTCTTCCTATAACAGGTCCATGCGCTAAGCGAGTTTTCCGAAGGTTACGCAGCCAAGTCCATCTTATCCTATCCCAATAGCTATACCTAAAGCCTTCCTTTATAAGAACTAGGTTAATTAGAATAGAACGGTTTATAATACTACTAAAGCTATACTTAATAGATATAAGGATAGATATAGCTTAAAGGCATAAGAGGTCTTTCTTCCTATTAATATTATACTTCTAGATTAATCTAATAAAACGGGAGTTTATAATAGGGAACTATAAGAATGAATAGATTAGTAGAATAATAATATAAACTATTCTAAAGGCTAAGTAGCTTTAGTAGCTATCTCTATAGACTTACCTAAGGATTTATAGACTAAGGTAATTTGATTTAACTACTATATAATTAATCCTATTTTTAAAATAGGCGTTATAATAGAAGATTAGGATTTAATATTACTTCTATTACTAAGATATATTACTATCCTAGACTTCGTTATAACCTGCTAGTAAATTACTATTACCCTTTATAGCCCTATGAATATATTAATTAGGGGGATTATCAATAGTAGCTCTACTATTAACCTTATTAATAAAAGTTATATTAAGCGCCTAGGCTTATAGAGCAATATAGTTAAAATAAATATAAGGATCTACGGGATTACTAATAGAGAGCAGAGGACCTAATTTATAAGTATAATTCTAAATAACGTTTATATTAGTAATAATTAGATTTAAGGATATTAGCTTTTTGATTTTCCCTAAAAATACTTATAATAAGGACCTAGTACTAGGAGCGCTCTTTATCTTAAACGCTTAAATAATACTAGATTATATATAGAACTAGATTATTAGAATCCTTTAGTCTAGGAACGTTAAGATTAATATCCTACTATTATTCTATATAAGAGACTTAACTACTCGCTTCCTAGAACTTATTACTAAGATAGACCGCTTTATTTCTTCTTAATATTAATATACCCTCTTATCTCTTATAATAAAGGGGAAATAGAGGCTACTACTAATAAATTTAATATAGTATTAAGCTTAGACTTTAAAAGAGATAATTAGTAAGTTAATAATACTAAGGATAAAGAAGAGCTAGATATAACGCTAGGGAGTATAAGGGTATACTAGGATATTAAAGTAACTTAATTAGCTTTTAAAAGCTCTTATAACCTACTAGATAAAGTTAAGTAATAGTTAGACCTAGATAAGGAAGTTATTACTATTTCTAAAGAGTTTAGATTAATTTTTAATAAAGTCCTAGAGACTATAATTTATAATAACGTTACCCCTAAGCTTAATAAGATCTACGAAGTGATTATAAGTATAGGGTATATAATAAGATATAATAGCTATAGTATTAATTATTAATATTATATTTATAGACCTAAGAAAAGAATATTAAAGAAGAAAGTACTTAGGACGAAGTATAAGTTAGTATATTAGAAAGGTATTAAAGTTATTATAGCTATAGATACTGCTTTCTCCTATAATAATTATAAACCTATACTAATAATACCTATATTACTAATCGAAGATATTAATATAATATATAAGACGAAAGATAAGAAGATTTAACCTATTAATAACGCTATATTAAATAGCTTAACCCTAGATAGAGACCTAGAGTATAAGTTAAAGGTATAAGTAAGGGCTAAGGAGAATATAATACTAGATCCTAGCGCCCTATTTATAGGTTTAGTTCTACTAAAGTTTCTAATTATTAAGTAAGGAATAAGGCTTATAAGAGCTTAATAAGAAGCTATCCTAAAGATTATTAATTATTTATAGCTTAAAGAAAAGAAGCTCCTTTTAGCTATTCTTATTATAAGAGAGAGGGCTTTAGCTTAGGAATTTAAGTATTATAGCTCTATATACCCTTTTATTATACCTCTATAGATAATTTAAATAGTATTATATAAGGTATAGTAAGCAAAAGGAATCCTAATATTAAGAGGATTAAAGTAGGATATTACTATAATTCTAAAGGATAGACTAAAGAAAGGAATCCTTAAGTAAAGTTATATAGCTTATTATAATCTATTCTTCTTTATATAAAAGAAGGATAGTAATATAAGGCTTATTAACTTAGCGACTAAGATAAATATAGTTATAATATAAGACCTAGTACTACCCCCTTTAGTAAACGATCTTTTAGAAGACTTCGCTATATATTAACTATTATTACTATTAGACTTCTTCTAAGGATATAACTAAGTCCCCTTAGACCCTATAAGTAGAGGCTTAATAATATTTATATTACCTATTAGACTACTATAGATATATATATTACTTTAAAGAGTAATAAACTTAGTTACTTAATTTATATAGGTTATAATTAGAATCCTATATAACCTTATCCCTAGCTATTATAAAGCCTTCTTTCATAATATCGCTATTAAAGGACTAACTTTATAATATAATAAAGAAGAGATTAAGTCTTATCTAGGGATTTATAGATTTACTTTAGAATATTTATAGAATATTAATAAGGCCCTAGTTAATTTAGAGCTAGCGGAGTATATAGTAGTAGTAATTAAGTTATAATAAGCCTAGGAAGTAGTAATAATTATTAGCTATATTTATAGTACTAATAGGCGTCGTCTAGAGGAAGTAAAGATAGCTAAGATCTATAAATAAGCTACTTATACTAATTTAATAGAGTTAAGGGCTTTCCTTAGGATTATAACGTTTTATAAATCCTAAGTAAAGGACTACTTTATTATTATAAAGCTATTTATTAACTTACTTAAGAAAGATATCTTATTTAGCTAGGAGGAGAAGTAATAAATAGCTATAAATACCTTAAAGATAATATTTATAAGGGCTCTAATCCTTATTACTATAGATTATAGCCCTAAAGGAGGAGATATCTACCTTATAGTTAATACTAGTAATATAAGATAGGGCAGAGTCCTAGGATAATTTATTAATAACTAGCGCGTAGTCTCTTATTTTAAGAATAGTATTTAGTTAAAACTAGAGCTATTATATAATACTAGGAAGAAGGAATTATATAATATTCTAAAGGCTTTAAAGAG
This sequence comes from Colletotrichum ledebouriae, assembly GCA_036785755.1. NCBI lineage: Eukaryota > Fungi > Ascomycota > Sordariomycetes > Glomerellales > Glomerellaceae > Colletotrichum > Colletotrichum ledebouriae. Next base: position 3,937 of record JAVHLU010000188.1, on the reverse strand, counting down.
GGTATATAACTATTTATATAGATAATACTTTATTCGAGAGATAGATACTTAGATATTAGTTATATAACTTAATAGAGCGGCTATAGACCTCCTAGGAGCTTTTAGTATTTATTAGATTATATAGATTTAAATATTTACTTTTAAAGTATAATATATCCATAGTACTTAGAATATAATAGTAGATAGCTTATTAAGTTCGGAATTACACCGCAGCCCCTTCGCATAAAGACTATAATAAATTCACCTAGTTCGTAAGTATAATTTAGGAAATATTATATAAGTATTTTAACCTATACCCTCTACTAGTTAAGGAAAATAATATAGGAACCCTATATATTCCTACTACGTATAAGTAAACCCTCTAAATATTACTATATAACGTCGGACGCGCGCTATACTAGGGCTAATTATATTAGAGCTAAACGGGGTACTAAGGCTCTTATAATAATACCCTCGCTAAATCTTCTAGTAAGGTGCTATAAAAGCTACTATATAAGATAACTTCTTAACCTGAAAGGTTAACCTTCTAGTAAGGTGCTATAAATACTACTATATAAGAGGTAACTCCTTAACTAAAGAGGTCTTTCTTAAGAGGTTCTTATAGCTAGAAGTATAAGAAGCTCTACTATAAGTAGGGCCTTATACCTCTCCCTCTTCCTTACCCTTATCCCTTGATTATATTAGTACTAGACCCTATATATAAATATATTAAGCCTAAGTAAGGCACACCCTTTAATATAATTAATATAGAGGGGGTTATTAGAGAGTTTAGTCTTAATATAATTAATAAAACCCGCTCCTTTATTAACTACTCTATTATATATAGAGAGCGTATTATTAGTATAGCTCTTAAGATAGCTTATCTTAATACCCCTATAGGGGACTCTATAAGGTGTAATAGTATTAGAGCTAAGTAAGTAAACTTAGTAGTAGAAGTTTAATAGGTTATTATATACCCTATAGAGTAGCCCTTCTTTAAGCAGGTCCTCTATATTACTAAGGTAGAGGTAGCCTAGGCGGCCTAGGTAAACGTTAGTAAGTATAGCTTATACTAAATAGAGAGAGCGTTACTAATAATAGTATAGCTATAAAGGTATTAGCTAACCTAATCGAATAAGAGGATAAAGATAGTAATAACTTCTAGCGGACGAAGTAGTAATAGAGGCGGTATTGATACATAGGTAGTACGCGAGAGGAAAAGTTAATAGTTTTATAGTTTAAATAATTAAAAACCACGTTATTATTAATATAAAGTTAAAAATCGTGAGGCTATCCAGTATAATAAGCACGTATAAGTGCGGCTATAGTTAGGAAAGTTACGATTATATAACTAAAAGCTATTAAGCTCGGAATTACGCCGCAGCCCCTTCGCAAAAAGACTATAACAAATTCACCTAGTTCGTAGGTATAATTCGGGAAATATTATATAGGTATTTTAACCTATACCCTCTACTAGTTAAGGAAAATAATATAGGAACCCTATACGTTCCTACTACTCGCAAGCAAACCCTCGCATAAAGTTAGACGCGCGCTGCACTAGGGCCGATTATATCGGAGCCGAACGGGCTACTGAGGCTCTCGTGGCAACGCCCTCGCTAAACCTTCTAGCAAGGTGAAAGCCACCATACGATAACTAAAAGCTATATATTATTGAGAGGCGCAGAGTTAGAAGGTCTATTACACTTAAGTAGGTAGAATTACTATATAGTAGCTAGAGGCTATAGATAGCTTATTACAAAAACCCTAGAGACCTTCTAATACTATTTATAAAGAAGCTAAGGGGGAGATTAACTCCTAGATTAATTTATAGATCTTCTTTATAAATATAGAAGCTAATTTCTTCTTTAATTAAGCTTAAGATTACAATAATAAATAATATATAAAGGAGGTCCTAGTAGGAAATATAAAAGTTATTAGTAAGATAATAAATATTCTAGATATACTTCTTAATAATTTATAGACCTATATAATATATCTTTAATAAATTACTTATTATTTAATAATATAGAGACGCCCTCTAGGAATTTAACTAGTAAGGTATTATAACTTTAAGACTAGAGTGTTAGATTATTATATTTCAAACTACATACTTTTTACTAGACTAATAAATTAAAAGCTAATTTTATAATAAGTTATTACTAATCCTAAGTAGTAGAAGAAGCTAATTATAAAAGCTTATAAAGAGAGTAGTTATTAAGGCAAATAAGCTATAGCTAGAAGACTATCTAATTACTATACCTAAGCTAATATATATATAGAAATTAGTAAATCCTTAAAAAGTTACTTTAATTATTAAAAGAGGAGAGCTTAATATATAAATAATATAAGAACTTATAGCTCCCTAAAGGGACTACCTTTTATAAGGATCTCGCTAGATATATAGAGAGTAGGTAAGTAATACCTCGTTAAGATAAGGGATCTACTAATAAGATAGCTTAACGCTTACTAGCTTATAAGAGTAACTTTAGCTAAGATCGCTAAGTTTATCTAAGAAGAGGTTATCTATTACTATAGATTATATAGTAAACTTATTATTAATAGAGGGCTAGAGAATAAGGATATTATTATTAAGTTTAATAAGAAGTATAGTATAAGGAGAAAAGTAATATCTATATATAACCTAAGGGCTAATAGAGTAGTTAAGGCTAGTTATTAGCTAATTACTTATATATTCTTAATATTAACTAGAGGAGAGAGAGATATTAAGCCTTGATTATATCTCCTTACTACCCTATTTATAAACTAATTAAGCGTTTATATATTAATTAGCTTTAGCTCTTTTTATCTTTTATATAGATTTAAACCTATTACTTCTATTAAGACCTTAATACTAACTTAGAGGGTTCTTAATTAGGATTTAGTAATAATAATAGAGGAGGAGGTTAAAATATATCTATAAGCCTTCCTATAACTTAATAAAAATAGAAAATAAGCTAAAAAGATAATTAATAGTTAATATAAGAAAACTATAGAATATTATAATAGTTAATATAAGAGGACTATAAGGAAGGAGAGGTTAGAGGTAAGTAATTTAATACTAATATTTAGTATTAAGGGTTCTATTAATAAACTATCTATTAAAAAGCTTAACTACTAATAATAAGGCCCTTTCTATATCCTATTATAAGCTCTAGACGCTCTATTATATTAGTTTATAATATTAGTAAGTAATAAGGTTATTAGAAAGACATTTAATAGGAATTAACTTTATAAATTTATTTAAGCTCTTAAAAGGTATTAGAAGCTAGGTAATTTAGATATTTATAGATCTAATTTAGAAAGGAACCTAGTAAAAGTCTTCCTAATACTAAGAAATAAGAGTATAATAATTATATACTTAAGGAAGAAGAGGAAGAACTCATAATATCTAGGGAAAGTAATTAAGAGAAAGAGAAGGATTTATTATAATTAGTAATATAATTAAAGTAATATTTAGAGGGTTTAGAAAAAGTAATTAAAGCTTTAAAAGCTAGATAATAACTAGTTATTAAGATTCCTAAGATAATAAAAGAGAAAGAGAAGGAGTATATAGAGATAGAGGATCTAGGTATATATAAGGTTTCTTTTATTATAACTTATTCTAATTAATAATTTATAAACCTATTCTTATTTTCCCTTCTTTTTATCTCTTAGTTTAAACGTTTAAGATCCTAGGGATAATATTCCTAAACTTTAAAAATAAGGGTAAGAGATAGTATTAATAACGCCCTATTTATTTAAGCACGCCTCCTTATTATTATTCAATATAATAATAGCTTAGATAACTTTAATATCTATTAGTAATTATAATAGGGTTATTAAGCCTAGGGAAGTATAAGACCCTTAACCTTCTAGTAATAATACTAAGCCCCCCCCCCCCCCCTTATTAAATAAATATAAGATTAATAACCTAAAGATAAAAGAGAAGAAGAGAAGGGGAAAGAGGGTATTAAAATCG